>QEPC01012435.1:5062614-5078471 GCA_003113815.1 Sphenodon punctatus
ATTTATATCCCTGCCAAATTTCATGTACACTGGTTGGACTACAAAGATGTTATAGTCAGACATACATTTATATGTTAATTGCTTATACCACCAAGACCCTTTTCCCAATCCTTCTGAAATTTGGCAAAGATAGTCAATATAGGAAGGGGTATAAACTGGACAAGGTTCACATACATTAAATGTGAAACAAAGTTGTTACAACTAAGAATGTATATGTAGAATATTGCAAAATACAATATTTCAACTGCTTCTGAAATCGGATACCTTTATCCAATCGTTTTGAAATTTGGTACACATAATGCTTTCTATTTGAGGTATAGGCTTCCTAATTTTCAGCCACATAGCATAAAAATCAAAAAATTTAAAGCCAATAATGTGTTTTCCATTAAAACCAATGGAAATTCAATTCCGAACTCACTGAACACATCCGAACTGAACGTTCGAATTCGAGTTCGGTTCGCACGTTTGGTTCAGTCAACTGAACTATTTGAGTTCGGTCTGAACTCTAAACTTCCAAACCGCGTTTGCCCATCCCTCCTCTTGAATGGATTTTGTGTGGTCAGTCTTTAAAGGTCTATAGTATACTTTAATGTCCAGCAGCCGTCTGCATCCCTCAATATAGTCAGTCAAATTCATGATGACTATGCCTCCTCCTTTATCCCCTTTTTTAATAACTATTGACCTGTCCTTGGAGAGTGTGTTTAAAGCAGCCCATTAGCTCCTTGAAAGATTAAAGAAACCTCTTTTATTTACCATTTCCTCCATTTTCCTAATGTTCTGCAGAACCTTATTTTCAAAAACTGGGATAGCTTTATCAATCCCAATTTATGGGAAAAAAATCAGACTTCACTTGACATGGACCCATTGTGGGTATAAACACTTGATCCTCAAAAAGGCTATTCAGCCAAATCTTCCTAAACAAATCATTTAATTCTTTGTGAATTTGAAATCTATTATACATATTCGTAGGTACAAAAGTTAATCCTTTAGACAGGACACTGACTTCAATATCAGATACATTTCTATGGGATAAATTGTATATTTTTAAGTCAAGTTTTTTCTCTCTGGGTCCTTGCAGCCTTGATTTTTCCTTCCTCAGAAGGAAACTCCCTGCTTCTGATTTCTTAGGTAATATTCTTGTTGTGGTAAAAAAGACCTCTCTGTATTGTCTGATGAAGTCGAATCTGTACTACTAGCTGATACATTCCCACCCCATTGATCAAACCTACAAGAGGTATTCCAATGATAGATCCTATTTGATTCATAGTCCTTCCTATCCGTCTCAAATTTCTCTCCTTTATACTTTTTAATGTCCTTTTCTAATGCAGTCATTTTTTGTTCAATAGTTTAAATAAAATCAGTATATGCTTTTTCTAATGCAGTCATTTTTGTTCAATAGTTTGAATAAAATCAGTATATGCTTTTGTTTCTAAAGACTCCTTTAAAGCTGTTTTCTGCTTCTCAATATCAGCTTCTAAATCTAAGACCATTTTCTGGCTATTTTCAATAATAAGGACCATAAGGTCCAAAGAACACTTATTGCATATTTGTGTCCACTTTAATACAAATCTTTCATCTAAATGAAACATTGTTGGTTTCTTATCTATTCTTAGACCCCTCGGGATCCTTTTTACTCTAATATAATCTGCTAAGGTGACAGCATGTAATTTTGTCCTTAGCTGTTTTGTACATAATTTTAACAAATCATTTGTGACAAAATTTTCTCTAGTTTGTTCATTTGAAAGAAAAAAGGAATCTCTTCCTATAATATCTGCTATTTCCTTGTCATTATAACTGTGGACTTCCATTATAACAAAGAGATAATAAAACTACAGGAGAAGTATACAGGTGTGATATACACTTACATAATACAAAACACAACTAATCACAACTCTTGCATTTCGTGTTCTTACTATATTTTATATAAAACTTCAAGTTGAAGCTACCTTTAAACTGAAGCTGCACAAACAACAGAACGTCTTAACCAAGAAGTAAAAGACAAAACATAGATAGGTCTGCCCCACCCCCCGGTGCCCCTGTGGTGCCGGGTCCTCTCCCTGTCGTTCCCCTTACCCGTTTCCGGGGTGCCTTCTCTCCCAGTCCGGTCAATGTCCCCAGGGCTGCCTGTCCTGGCTGTTGATGCTGCTGCTGCCCCATCACCTCCTGCATGTGCATCACAACCAACTCCTCCCCCACCTGCACCTCCACCTCCTCCTCCTCCTCCTGCCTTGCTCTCTCGCCCGCCACTCGCCTCTGCCTCCCGCCTCGCTCCATCCCGCCACGTTCCCCTGCTGCTGTGTGCCCTTTAAATCTCCCTGCGCAGCCTGTGTTGTTGCTGGTTGCCTGGCAGTGACGCTGCATGCTTCGTCCCCGGCTGGGAATCATTTTGTTTGATTCCGGCCGGTGATTGCCATCCAGACGTTACTTTTTTTTGTTCCCTGCTGGGAATCTCTTTGACCATGTTTTCGAAGATGGTGTGGTCCGGAGGTCCGGAAACGTGATTGAATTTGACCCCATGTGGGTATTGACTGTGGTGAAAATTTGTCAGCCGCCGAACATACCTTCAGGGCGCTTTGGCCCCGCCGCAGAATTTACCATGGTTCACTGTGGTTGAGCGTGATCTCGTAACGTCTGAAAATACCCACTGATGCAGAACTATAAACCACAGTACAAAGGATTCAATAGACTACATGCTTATTACATCTTGGCCTGTGTAAAGGTTCCATAAAGGGCTTAACAGCCCTTGAGCATTCCATTGTTTAAACCTCATTTGAATGAAGAAATCCCTTTGGATCTTATAGAACCTAAACTAGTTTAGGGAGATTAAGAGGATGGTACCTCTGAAGATGGGGGGAGTAAAATTATATTTATATTTGTTTCCCATTCAGGAAGAATTAGGCCCTAATTGGGCCTGGATGAATACTGAAAATGTATGATTCCGGGGCAGGGTGAGTCAGATTGACATCAAGGGGGCATGGGGCCAAGTATTTTACTTTATGTACGTCTAAAGATAATTTTGTTGTTTGTTCTGGTTATATTATAGTTGCCTACTATGTACTCTATTGAATCCTTTGTACTGTGGTTTACAGTTCTGCATCAGTAAAGGCGTAGTTTACGTAACCTAAAGCTCACGGAAGGAAAAAACAAAGTAGGAACCCTGAAGAAGCTTTTGAAGAAGCAAAACGTTGTTTTCTGCATTGAAAATCATCTATGTGCTCAGGACTGTCTTCTTTCCTTTATTGATGTATTGGGATCTTTTCTATCTAAGGATTCTTTCAGTTTAATGCAGTCCGCTGGTTTTGTATTTAAACAGGTTATGTAGGCCTATCTATGTTTTGTTTTTTACTTCTTGTTTAAGGCGTTCTGTTGTTTGTGTAGCTTCAATTTAAAGGTAGCTGCAACTTGAAGTTTTATATAAAATATAGTAATAACACGAAATGCAAGAGGTGTGATTAGTTGTGTTTTGTAGTAGAAACAACAGTTCATGATCTGTTAAGATGCCACTTCTATGACAATATTAGGAATGAGCTGCTTGTGTCCCTTTTAGAAAACCATCCAGGAAATTCTGATTCCTTTATGCTTGGTCTGGTCTTATCAGATGAGGTGACACTGAATGTAATGAGACGTCGCCAACTGTTTCTTGAGCCTAAATTACCAATGGGTGGCAAATCGTGCCCCTTTAAATACTCTTAGTAGCCTGGTTATTTGGCTGTGCAGCCCAGCAATTGTGTGACCTTCCATCTCTAAGATTGATTGATTGTTTGACTTCTCTGACAACTCACTGATATTTCTTCAACTGATTCTAGGTTTAAATTTTGGAGGATGATTGATAATTGTTGTCTTTTGACAAGGTGGCTATGGCAATGGTATTTTTAAGGAGTAGAATGGGATTTAAAAGTAGTTTGTTTTCTGTTATGGTTTTAGTTTTTTGAATTAATGAATTTTTGTTATTAATTACTTTTTTGTATAATAGTACTATAGGCAATGACCTCGGTCATGCCAAATAAAGAATATTGTATTGTATTGTAATACATTTTGCCCATATGGTGTATTCTATAAGCCCAGCTTGTAAACATGTCTTGGCAATAACTTTGACTGAGGACATAAAGCTTATGAGAACAAGAACAAACATGTCTGTTTCATTGTTCCTTTTCTTTGAAGTTTTCTTTTCTTCCTTCCAGTCTGCATGTGAATTACCTGTGCTCTGTTTATAGTACTAAAATACATCAGGCATAAAATCAGATAAACAGTTGGCAAACCATAAAGTACAGGATTTGGTATAAAGAAAGTTTTAAACAGCTAACAGTATTGCCCGGTATCATAATGTGCCTGAAACGGTTTAATGTTGACTTAAATGGAACTGTTTACAAGAGATTACAGGATTGGGGATGACAAACGTACAAACTGATGGTTGTGAGGAATCTACTGTAGGAACTAGTAGCTGGAGACCTTCACCGTGGTCTAAAAGCGAGCTTTCTTAATTACCACCACCACCACCCCGCTAATCTGACAACATTCACACAAGACTCTTCTCCTGTCTGCATACTCTGTTACAAGAGTTCCAGTCACACATTTTAATTTTTCTCACCTAATTACCTCCCTCCACTAATATGTATCCTATTATTATGTGTGGGTTTTTTCCCTTGTCATCAATATATTGTCCTGTCCAGGCCAGCAGTGGAAGATTCATTCCCTGAGAGGGAAATCACCCCTAGCCCCTCCTGCAGAAATTAAGACTAACAGACTTAATTTTTTGCTTGCTTGGAAAAAGGCAAAATCTTTGTTTTTCTTTGATTTTTCATCACAAAGAGAAAACTAGGAACCGCAATTATTAGATTATTATAAAAGTTCATGTATGTATATACATACATATATATACATATAAATTAGTATATGTAGTTATTTCGTGAAAATGTTTGGTAAGATTTTGGGAGACCTCTCTAAAATAGTTTCCTTTTTTCTTTTTTTGTGCCCACAAGGAAATTAGGCCGCCATCTTGTTTTTTAGTCTTAGGGGTGGAGGTAGAAAAAAGGGGAAATGGACCTGGTGGGGCATAGGAGACTCTCACCCAATCACTCTCCTTAGCACTCCCGGGGGCCGTTTGCTCTAGAAGGAGTAAACAACCCCTCAGGATCTTATAAGGCCCTAAACATCCCAACCAGGATGAGGCCAGATCATCACAGGGGAGGGGAGACAATGAGGCCCTGAGCAAGGCCCTCTTTCACCCAGTGTATAACCACTCACCCAGAAACCACGCCCCTAACACCACCCTCTGGCACACAGTGAGCAGGGGAAGGGGGAGAAGAGTGCAGAGGTGTGTGGGGAACAGGGCGCAGACAGAGGTTAAAACGGGGGAGGACCAGGCAGGCGTAATCAATCCAGGGTATGAGGGAGGAAGGGTCCCACATAGAGATGGAAGGGGAAGTGACCGACCACCACAGTTCCCTACCGCACAACAACAAACCCTAAATACCAACCACAAAGCATACCCCAACAATCCACACTCACCGCTGCCACGCACTCACCGCCAACACCCATCATGCTCGCAAGACTCTCACTTGCACACATGTCCTTCAATTAACAAACTTAATACTCTAATCCATGCAGGGGGCCCAGTCTCACAGCATCACTGATCACCGGCGATGCTGTTCTGACTGAGCCCTCTCTTTCTTCTCCTAGCCCCACCCCTTTTGCACGGGTATGCGTGCTGAGCATCGCAACGCTCCTGCAGGCCCCACCCCATCGTCTCCTGACGATGTTTGCAGGGTCCTGCCGCCTGCTTCAGTCTGCGGTGCTGCCGCCTCTATTATATTTGGGACTATCTGCTCCTGATCTTCCCAGGGTGCGTGAGGCATCCTCCAGCCATGACCTTGCCCCCCAAAGGGCCGGGAATGGCCTTGGCAATAGCGGGCTCTAATATTTAGTGGAAGAAATGATAAATGCTGTGAAAACAAATTCTATTTTTCTTGTAGAAAGTAAAGATAAAAGTATGGATGGGCATTCATTTTGTTCATAATGGGTATTTTCAGACGTTAGGAGATCACAGTGAACCACGGTGAATACCCACCTGTGGTCACTGTGACTTGCACGTCTGTTTGGTGGCCGCCAGAGGTTTGCCATGCTCAATCCCAACATGGGGTCAGTTTCAACCACGCTTCCCGGGCTAGCCGCACCAATTCCCCAGGAAGCGTGGTGAAAGTGATCCCCAGTGGTGATCAAAGAAAAGTAACATCTGGTCGGTCGCCATGGCCCGGAAGCACCGGTGGGATTCCGGGCCGTGGCTGATTTGGCCAGATGCTGTAACGACATTGGCCCCGCCGCCCACCCGTCTCCCCAGAGGGCGAGCGGCGGGGAGCGTGGAGGGGGCGGGGCCATGCGGCCGCACGTTGCACTGCGTGGCCCCTCCCCAATTCCCCGCCGGGTTCCACCAGCACGTCTGTTAGGGTGTGATGGGGTCGTCCCGGTGGGGGATGACTTTATTGTTTTCATGATAGGACCAACTGGCCCCATCACATCTGAAAACACTCATTGTTATGTTTTCTATAGTTTTTTATGCTTTTCCTTCCAGTTTTGCTGTATAATGGTGCCATGACATCATACATTGAAGTTTGTTTGCATGTATATTTCCTGATAACTTTTAATACAGACAATATTTCTCCTCAATATTTTGTATAAGGAAGTTGTTATAACTGTGTAAATGGTGTTAAATATTTGCATTTATTGGATTAAGAAAATGAGCATTACTGGAGCATGGCCTACAGCAGACTGGACTATGCTATGAATATTCCTGAGTGCATTGTTCGAATGTATGACATGGGGTATTTTCAGATGTTATGAGATCACGCTCAACCACAGTGAACCACGGTCAATCCCATGGTGGGGCCAAAGTGCCATGAACGTCTGTTTCGTGGGTGCCAGATGTTCACCACGGTCAATACCCACATGGGGTCAAAATCAACCATGCTTCTGGAGCTCCCCCCCGGACCATCTCCAAAAGTGTGATCAAAGAGATTCCCAAGGGGAACCAACAAAAAGTAACGTCTAGTCGGCATCCACCAGCCGGAATCAAAGGAAATGATTCCCAGCCGGGGACAAAGTACGCAGTGTCGCTGCCAGGCAACGAGCAACAACACAGGCCGGGGAGGGAGATTTAAAGGGCACACAGCAGCATCCGGGACAAGCTTCCCCAACACCTTCCAGGTACTTTGACCATGGCCCAACCCGGGATCGGCGTAACGTTTGTTGGCAGCCCCGGGCTGTGATCTGGCGGCCCGATTCCCTGCCGCCATCCCAGTTCCATTATTACCAGAGGTGCAAGATTCTCCCCAAAAAGACAGACCCCCCCCCACCATGTTGAACATGGCCACGTGGACATGGGGCAGGCGGGCATCAGAAAACCGGAGCAGGGTCAAAGTCAAGCCACCATGTAGCCTAAAGGGAAAGAGCTTCCTCATGCAAAAGCCAATGTGCCCTTGGAAAGAAGTTATTGAGAGGAGGAAGCCGAAGTAGATATGGAGCAATTAAGAAGGGCCTCCTCCCTGCTGTTAAGACACACCTGGTGAAAGGAACCCAGGCTAGCAACCCCGAGGCCATGGAAAGATTAGTCTCCTTCACTCACACCCACAACCTCCCTTCCTAGATAGCTACCCCCTCTGTGTATCAGATTGTGTGTCTTTTGTGCAAACTGGTGTCCACATCAGCCTATGCAGACCCTCTTCGTTGCTTTTTCTTGGGTTATAAGATTTACTCAAATGGCCCATCCCTCCCCTCCTTGTTTGCCAGCTACTTCTGTTTACCTTTTCCTCATGTGTCAAAAGTATCTTATGCATCTCCAATAGCCCTTTTTGTGATGGAAGTAGAAGTTTTGGTTCTTCCCCTCATCAGCCCATTGTACACCCCATATGGCACAGCTTAGTCTCTCAATTCCTTTGCCCAGTACCCTATAAGTGCTCCTGGTTTTCCCCTCCACCTCTGAGAAATCTTGGAACGCAGATACGTGCAGTTGCTCTGCACGTGTCTGTGCTAAGGGGTCTCCCAGACTTCGGTCTGCCCCTCTCTTTTTCTTCCACCACCCCATCCCCCCTCCCCCGAACTGCGCTGGATCCCGGGCTGCTGATCCCTTGTGCAATCAGCTAGGAGAGGTAAACTACAGGTCCAGACTCTCTCTCTCTCTTGCTGTGCCTTCACCGGACCCCCCCTCCCCATTTTATGTTTTCCCTTTTTGTATCCTGCCAGCCAGACTGGGGCTGTGTTTCAGCATTAGCTTGTGTGTGTGTATGTGTACCTTATTTTTGCCTTTGTACTTCTGTTTTCATAAAACAATAAACCTGTTTCAGTTTTAGTGAACCTTTCTCCCTCTCTCTTCTTACAATTTGGGGAGGGTAACATAAACTGAATTTAGCATGTGTCGTTCCTCACATTGATCCCTGGGAGATGTGGGGACCTCTAATTTGGATAATTTCCCTAAATTAAAGAAACAAGTAGATATTGGGGTACTGACCCCCCCCCAATAATCACGCGTGGACTGAGGTCTCTCGTTAACACCGTCACGTCTGTTCGTGGCTTTTTTTGACCACGGGTGGTGGTTGTTCGGTTCACCCCCGCCGGGCATCCATTGTGGTGAATCGGGACCATGTAACATCTGAAATCACCCTTAGGCTGCTTGCCCATATTACCCAATCTCACTTTAGTTTCTACCTAATGGGAGATTGGGTATCATGCGTGAGCTCCCCTCTTCATGCAGGATTAAATGTTACATGGATTTCATCATAAATAATAAGGCTGGATCCTGTCACACATGTGAGTTAAAAGTCAAATAAAATTTTAACATTTGCAGGGGAATTTCATTGTAAGATAAACTAATGGCAAAATTCCCCTTTGTAGTAACTGACTCTGTGGTGGTGGCAGCAGTGACTTCTCCAGCTGTCTCTCCATAGCTTCTTCTGATCATTTTCATTCCATCCAGATGGGGCCTTCCAGCACCAGTCATGACTGCCCCATCCAGAGGGAATGAAAGCGGCCAGAAGAAGCTATGGAGAATCCACTGCAGAAATCACTGCTGCTGCCGCTGATGCTAACACCACACCACCAGATGAGTTACTGGGCAGGGAGAGGGTGGTGGTGGGGGCAATTTCTAGAACACACACACATTTCACCCAGCCCAGCCCTATAGGGGAACAAGGTAATGTGGCCATGGATCTGTTAATCTCCATATGGTGTTATTTTCCGTAATGGATCCATGCCCCAGAGTAAAGGTAACGTGGGCATGTAGCCCACCACGAAATCCACGTGAGTAATATTTTAACGTATGATTGAATCTCTCATTAAAATCAGCACATGGACAAGCAGCTTTAGAGATAACATATCCAGAAATATGGAAATAGTTTCAGAACGTGCTGGAGTGTGTGTGCGTGTGTATGACAGTGAATATGAATTCAGTTACATTCATAGCAATTGCAGTAGACAAAGCTCAAGAATATTTTCATTTATTTTCATATTTTTGTATGTGAACATGCACAAAGGTTGTGGAGGAGTGAATGGAATCATCCACAGCCCTGAAGCTCTACTCAGATATTGCCTCAGCAGACCAGAACTGACAAGATTATCCAAGGTAATGGAGAATATGATTGGCATTACCCAACCTGATAAAACAAAGCACTATCGGGCATCAGAGGCTAAGATGACCCACCAAGAGAAGGCCATATTTCTATCAGCTAAAGTGTGCTATTGCAACATCAAAACGATTCCAAAAGCAAGACTGTATCAATGGTACTGAGCATAAACTGTACAATCTGGTCACTAAGGCAATCATGTCAAAAGTCATCCAAGATGACATACTGAACATAGAATGTCACGGCAAAGATGTTTAAATATTTTTTGTACTAGGGAGAATCTCTGGGGAAAATCTTCTATGGAATAAAATGTCAAATTTGAAGTCAAAGAGTTGGCATGATGGGTGGAAAGCACTGAAGACTGATTCTTTTAGAGCACTCTTCTTTGATTTAGCTAACACCAATGGCTAGGCTGATGTAGTAGCTATTTGATCTTGACCTCAGGGAAGTTATCTCTAACTACAAATGGTCCATCTCAACCAATTGCTCATGACGAAAGATGGAAGACTTCATCAATGCAAAGCTGATCTTCTGCGTGAACTGGAGGGATTGGTGTCAGCAACAGTGGACTGTGAACAGACTGGGATTCCATTAAAGACATGTCCCATGGTTCATGCCATGTCACTCGTCAATGAGCAGGTTGTCCATAGACAAATAATTAGGAACTGCTCAGAACTGGCACAATTCTTCATGAGATCAATTCACGCAAAGTCTAGAGGGTACAATTGTACATACATTGTATTTGATTATTTGATACCAATAGACAATGCCACACTAGAGGGAAGTCAGTGTACCAACCCAAAATCAAAGTAGAAGACATGACTCAGATAAAAGACTTCACTAAGTTCGTGACAAGTAGGAAGACAAAAGACCTGTTGATGCAATATCTTTCTCAGAAACTAATTGACTGTTGCAAGTGTCCAGTTGTTGAAATTGCTCGAATTGGTAGCCTATCAAATCAACCAGCAGGATTTTTTTTAATGTTATGAATACCCACAAAAACTGAACATGCTGCTTTTACTGTATGCAGAAACTGACATGCTCTTTATATTGTATGCAGCTGAAGTTCATCAAGAAGGATTAGAGATCACCATCTGCTCTTCGGAAACTAATGTGTTCATTCTGGCACTTCAATTTGGGACTCAAGCAACAGTGATCACTGGAAGAGGAGTGCAATGTCGCCAACTGTACCTCTCCTTTTCATCAGACACAGGCCCGGCAGTCTCGGTGCTCACCCGGTGTTTGCCAGCTGTGGGGGACTGGATGTGGGAGAGACTCCTGCAGTTGAATTCCGAGAAGATGGAGGTGATGATTGTGGGAAGAGACGGGGGAGTGATGGCCCCCATCAAGTCCATAGTCTGGGGGTGCTTCTAGACCCGCAGTTCTGCCTGGATGTCCATGGGGCGGCTGTGGCGAAGGGTGCATTTTGCCAACTACATCTGGTACGATGGCTTAAGCCCTATGTCTCAGACACAGACCTTGCTCTTAAGTTGATTTCTGCCATTTTGTATTTACTATTTTTATTGCAAGAGTGCAAAAAGTTATTTATATAACTGGCTTACTTGTTTTTTGAACATACTTTAACTCAGCTTTTAGTTTCCTGGATGAACAATTTTGATAAATATTTATTGCTTCAATGCGACATTAAAAGGACCCCATTTTCCAAAATGGTGGCTAAAAATGGAAACCATGACTATGTGACTTATTAGAAGTTTGAAAATTAATTTATCAGGATATTTTACTCATTTTTAAAACACTTATTAACTTCTAATGTCACTTACAAAAAGTTTTCCTTTTCTGTACCATGTTTTCCATTATTTATTTATTTATTTATTTTGAAATTTTATACCCTGCCCCTCCTGCACATCAGCTTGGGGTGGCTTACAATCTAAAAACACATAAAATACAAATATAAAATTCATATATAAAACTTTACAAGGGGGAGACAAAAACACTACAGAAAACCCCTCCCTCTCTATCCTTCACCCTCCCGGTCTCCCTCGCCAAAAGCCTGATGGAACAGCCAGGTCTTAAAAAGTCACCTAAAAGAGGAGAGATCCAGGGCCAGGGGGACCACTGCCAGGAGGAAGTTCCACAACCTTGGTGTGGCCACCGAGAATGCCCTCTCCATAGTGGTCCCCCGGGAAACCAGAGGGACCTCAAGAAAAGCACCCCCGGTTGACTGCAGGTGCTGATCCAGAGCCCGGGGAGTGAGTTGGTACCGCAGGTAACTAGGGCCCAAGCCGTGTAGGGCTTTAAAGGTCAACACCAACACCTTGAATTGGACCCTGAAGACTATAGGCAACCAGTGCAGAGAACAGAACACCGGTGTAATATGCTACCAGTGGCCTGTCCCTGTAAAGAGAAGTGCAATGGCCTCCAATTTCCAATATGACTGCAAAAAATAATAATATGAAAACATAAATTTCCATAAACCTTGGTACTTGTAAAAGAAACAGCAAGCACGGGTCAGCAAAATTGCAAAGCGGAACTGAGTGGAAGCAACCTAAAGGCATGTGCTGTGCGGGGAGGGGCTCTGCATTTGTAGGGGTGCCACAGACCTCCTGAGAGGTTGGGGGGCAGAGGCATTATGATTTGGGACCTTCAGGTCTTCTGGACTTTGGGAAGAGGGGAAAGGAGGTGGGCATAATTGGGCCCGTAGAACCTTCCCCAGCTGCCAACCTTTATATGGTTCCCCTTTCTGGTTGGCAGAGCAGTGTGTGGGACCATACTGCGAAGAGGAGGCAGGAGCATGGGGCAGCAGAGGTGAAGCAACCTAAAGGTATGCGCTGGGGGGGTGGGGGGAGTGGCTCTAAATTTAGACGGGTGTCACAGACCTCTTTTGGGTTTTTTTTACAGTTGGTTCAAATAGCTGCAAATTGGCATAAAAATAATAATATTACAATAAAATATGGTCTTCTAAATCATACCTATATATGTTGTGGTAAGGGAAAGTCAACTTTAGCATTGACATTTAATCACAGAAAAACAGGAATTTGGGGGGTTTAATCAGAGAATTTGGGGGTTTTTTTAATTAAAGAATTTCCAATGTTTTTGTCACAGAAAACTAGGAAATCTGATAATAATAATAATAATAATAATAATGTAACAATGTACCAAGTAACTTGGTAACCATGTAACCAAGTTACAACCATGTAACTCTCGATGTAACCAAGCCAAGCACGTGCACCTGGGACCTCGCATCTTCATGAATGTTACATTCCTTGTCTCTCCCTCTGTTCCTCTTCCTTCATCCACCCTCCACCCCCCTTTGTAAGCCCTAGGGCAGGGACCGTGTCTATTCCATAACTTTGTAAAGTGCCAGGTACATCGCTGGCGCTATATAAATCCTTGCTAGTAATAATAAAATACATGCATGAACTTTTATAATTTTTCACACCTGCATAGCTCTTTTCTGATTGAAACATATGCCAGGTACCTTATTAATTCCTCACTGCACTCTCAAAATAATCACCTCCGGTATAGCTCCTTTTTTAATTCCCTAATTGTTTTCTGCAATTTTTTCTGTTTACACATTTTCACTTACTGAGGGATGAGAATGACTGGCGTAGTGTGCTTTTTTCAGGTCAGAAAAAAAATAATCAATATTTATCACGATCCTTTCTTGGTGTGAAATGGACTGAGAGAGGATGTTATGTAGCATGAAATCATGTAGAATGACCTTGAAAGAATTTAAAAAGTAATAATGAACATTCCATCTGAGCTTCCAGATTTATTACAGCACAAAGACACGGTGAGTTCATCTACTTATACTGCTAAGCAAATAGAAGATTCATAATAGACATCTGTGTGATATAAAGTGAAGTCCCAGGAGGGAGGTGAGCACCTCATAATTTACAAGTGGTGAAGCAATGACTGAGATACTAAAGACTTCAATCATGTGTGGAGTTAATTCCATATTAGAGTTGTTCAGATTGTATGCTCTTATGCTACCAGTGTCAAAATGGCTAACTCCTGTGTAGCCTAGGATTTCTCCTGCAGTTTAAACCTATGGCTCTGGGAACCCCCCATGTGGGGGGGCTTTAGATGCTCCTCCATGAACCAGAAGTCACCTGGGTGTCATTAGAAACAGCGGCACTGCATGACTCCCGGGTGTTTTGAGACAAGAAAGATAAGACCTTCATTTCGAGGTCTTATCTATGCTGCATCTCAAAACACCCGAAAGTCGCGCAGTGCTGCTGTTTCTAATGACGCTCAGGTGACTTCTGGTTCACGGAGGAGGGTCTAACCCACCCACCCCCCATGGGGGGGATGTGTTTCCCAGCACCACATGTTCAAACTGCGGGAGAAATCTCGCTCATATAAAAATGGTCTAGGGGTTGGGATTGTACCTGGGAGACCAGGCTTTAAAATCCCATATTAGACATAATGACGATCATACTAGGTGGTTTGGGGCAAATCACAGATTCTCAGCCTCAGTTCCCTATCTTTACAATGGGAGTAATAATTACCTATTTTACAGGGGTTTCATGATGATGAATTAGATAAGGATTATAAATTACTTTGAACACTGAAGATGCTATTGAAATGATTAATAACACAAATGTATATGGGGTTCTTTGGGCTTATGTCAATCGAAATACTACAGAAATGTGAGACAGACACATTATCTTAGTATACTTTACTGTGGTGTAAGATACCTAGGTAGCTTTTCCTAGAATTTGCACATGACTCGTACATTATAGAGTAGTTCAAACCCTGGAGTCTGAGTGACTTACCCACCATAATTAAACAGAGCTAGGGTTTTTTGGGCTACAAAGAAAATTGCCTCATAGAGTCACAGAGTCTCAGAGCTGGAAGGGACCTCAAGGGTCATTTAGCTCAGCCCCCTGCACCACTGCAGGACCTGCCACACCTCAACCATCAGCACAAAACAATCCATCCAACAAGAAACAGACTTTTTTAAAATAATAATAATAATAATAATAATAATAATAATCAACAAATAGAGAATGCGGGGACCCAGAAGAGCACACTGATGCCTGAAATAACTGGGAATAATTTTAGAAATAGAAAGATCCAGATGTCTTAAACAGGTGAGCCACACCTGTGCTGCAGGGGAAGGGTGGGGGAACCCACAGAATCAACTGCCTTTCTGCCCCAAGGTAAAATTCCTTCCCACCCCCAAATATGGTGATCAGTTAGATCCTGATCATGCATACAGACCCCACCAGCCAGGAACCTGATATTCATTTATAGTCCCCCAGCTTCAGTATGCCCCAAGAGCCCTACCTCCAACTGCAGACAACACAGATGCTTCAGGGGAAAAAAAAGAAAAAAAGTATGGGCAGGGGAGGGATTTCCACTAGGACTGAAATGTTCTACCACTGTGGCAGCATTTGCCGGTGGAAAGTGCTCTTCCGCACCAAGCAGCATGGTTAGGAGGGGAGCTATTTTTGCGCCTTGCACTCACGGCTTTCCGCAGTTGCTGCCACGGTATTTTCACCACTGTAGATTTAATGCGGAAGTGGCAGTTTTGCCACAGTTTCCCCTTTTCCTTAAGCGCATCAGCTTTGTGATTCTCGCAGCATTGCAGCCAGGGGCGTAGCCACTGTGGCGTGGGGGAAGTTGCTGCCTTGTAAACAAAGTTCTTCTTCGAGGGGCTCCTTCTGTTCTCACTTGCGTGCCCTTCTCTTACCAGCATATACCAAGCTCACTAGCTTAAAAAAAACCCACATGATGTTCAGATGCCCCACCCCCCCCATATAAGGTACCTAAACCCAACACAGTTCCTTCCAACCCTAAGCAATTAGGAAGAAAATTCCATGCGGGGTCAGAAGGGTGGATGTTTGTGATAATGTTCGGAACTATCTTGAAGAACCTTGTTTACAAAGCAGCAACCTTCTGTTCTCCTTCGAGTGGCTCCTCCCATTCTCACAAATGGGAGAGTACCAAGCCTAGAAAGAGACGGTGGGGGAATTTTCTAACAAAATGACACTCCATGCAGGTTGGATCTACAGGCCGGGAAGGGGGCAGCAGGCCAGGGGCAGCCTGCTGTGGGGAGTCCATTCAGCTGGGGGAGGGTTGGTTATACAGTGCTGTCTCTGTTAGGATGGACAGATCCTCCCTCTTCCCTTTGTGATCGCCCCATAGAGAGAAATGAGGGTGCAGAGCAGCTACAATGAGGCAGAGAGCCATCCCAGCAAAGGGGAAGAATTTGTCTTTGATACCCTAACGCACAAGAGAATTCACAGAAGAGCAGGGACTCCCCCCCCCCCCCCCCCC
>QEPC01012435.1:5082325-5126220 GCA_003113815.1 Sphenodon punctatus
GTCATCAGCATAGAGGTGGTATTGGAAGCCATGGGAGGCAATGAGTTTGCCTAAGGATGAGGTATAGATCGAGAAGAGGAGAGGGCCAAGAACAGAGCCTTGAGGAACGCCAACTGAGAGGGGGAAGGAGGAGGAGGCAGAGTTGGAGAGAGACACATTAAAGGAGCGGTCAGAGGGGCACCCAATACCAATCTCCCTTTACCGGGATAGGGAGTGAGTTGAGCCCCCTTCCTTAACTGCTTCCCGGGTCCAACTTCCTGGTGGCCTACCACCATACACCTACCAGATGTTTTCCCATAGCCGCCAGGCCAATTTTCTATCGTCCTACTCCAAGATTTTCTTCATGATACTGAACACCGCCAGTTGCGACGATTAGATTATAATGCCACACAGGCAATAACACTGACCCAGCCCGGAATCCTTGAAAAGAACAGCACTCTGAGGAAGCCGAAAAAACCCAATTCATGGGAAAATTACTTCCTGATCCCTAATAACATAGGCAATCGGACTCAGTCAACAGTACTTATCCCAGGGTGGGAGGGTGGGCTTCTGGCACTGCTTGCGGGTGAATGCCGCCACTCCGCGCCTCCCCAAACCACGTGGCTCGGCTGAGCCAATCCCTGAAGCGCATTTTCGCGCCACTGCTCCACTCTCTCTTTTGCAGGCTGCAACCACGCAAGTTGGAGCCTGCAAAAGAGTCTCTGCCGCCCGGGAGATCCTGAGGCGGATTCCCGCCCCCCGAACACCAGTGCCTGATTCCCTTGATGGGGGCGGGCACAAATTTGTCCCTGCGCCGCACAAGGCAGTTAGCAGGGCCCCTTTTCACAGTATTTTCTTAGAAACTTAAAAATACAATTTCTAACCATTTCCCCTTTCCAGTTAACAAACCATGGGCCATGGTCACTAAAGCTGTGGCAAAAAGCAGCGACAATATACCATTTTCCATTTACAACAAGGATGTGGCCCCCTTCCTGTTCTTGGACCTGGCCCCTGGATTCAGTTCCTATCACAAGCACTGAAAAACTGAGTTCAGGGTAAGGGAGCAGAGGGTGATTTCAGACATTACGTTGTCCCGATTCACCACAGTGGATTCCCAGCGGGGGTGAACAGATCAACCACCCCCCATGGTCAAAAAAAGCCCAGAACAGACATGACGGGAGCGGAACATGGCAGGGAATCGGGCCGCCAGACCACAGACCGGGGCAGCACAACAGACATTACACCGATTCCGGGCCGAGCTGTGTTCAAAGCGCCTGGAAGGCACTGGGGCGGCTCGTCCCAGCTGCTGCTGTGTGCCCTTTAAATCCCCCTCTCCGGCCTATGTTGTTGCTCATTGCCTGGCAGCAACACTGCATGCTTTGTTCCTGGCTGGGAATCATGTTACTTGATTCTAGCCGGTGGTTGCCGTCCAGACATTATTTTTTATTGTTTCCCATTGGGAATCTCTTTGACCACGCTTTCGGAGATGGTCGGAGCCGGAGGTCCGGAAGGGTGGTTATTTTTGACCCCATGTGGGTATTGACTGTGGTGAACATCTGGCGGCTGCCAAACAGAGGGTGTTTTCAGACGTGATGAGGCGGCTTTGCCCCATCACGGAAACAACCCTCAGATTCCCCACCAGGATCACTCCGGCATGGCCAACAGACGTGCCGGGTGATCCTGGTGGGGAATCAGGGAGGGGGCAGGGTCGCAGGATGCAACGTGTGGCCGCACGGCCCCGCCCCCTCCACACTCCCTCGCCGCCCGCCCTCTGGGGAGACGGGCGGGCGCTGCAGTCAATGGAGCTGCAGCACCCGCCCGAAATGACCACGGGCCAGAATCCCAGCGGGGATTCCAGGCCGTGATCACCGTCCAGACGTGACGGACCCCTTCAACCCCACTGGGAATCTACGTCACCATGCGATCGGCGCCGGCCCCATGGATTCAGCCAATAGCATGGTGAATGTGATTCCCGGTGTGGATTGAGCGTGGCAAACATCTGGGGGGGAACTTCCAGTTCCCCAACAGACATTACAGGACCATTCCCCACCACAGGGTATTGACTGTTATGGTGCTTACTGCTTACACACCATGGCCCAACACGTGCTTGGGGGTTTTAACACCCAATCTTTGTTATGTCTAAAGATGCCCAAGGAAAGGGAGGGGGGATCCCTCAGATGTTCTCCCAGGTCACAGAGAGCAAACCCCCTCATAGATCTACGATCTCAGGGAGAATTCAGTTCATCATTGGGGTTCATAGGGAAAAACACCCGAAGAGTACAAAGAACCAGGAAATAATAGAACCAGGAAACAGGGAACTAGGAAGCCAGGGAACATGAAATAATGGAACAGAGGGCTAGAACCATAGGGAAAGCGGCCAGGACAAGATGCAAGGCACAGGGGCTATGAGCTAGAGCCAGGGGACAAGGAAAACAAGCAGTGGAGTGGAAAGGAGCAAGCAGCAGGGAAGAAATTGGAGGAGAACTGAAAGGGAGCAGGGAGGAAACAGCATTTATAGTTGATCTGCCTAACTTTCTGCTGGTACCAGCATGACTTTTATGCTAACTGGTACCCAATGAGGAAGTTGGGAGGTGTGGCTGGAGTACAGGAGAAACACTGGAAGAACCATAGGGAAAACAAACAGAGTTGAAGTCAGGCCTAGAGAGTGGCACCAGAGGCAGAGGCAGTGTCCCAGAGCCGTGGAAGTTCAAGACCTACAGGACCTTAGACTATTTAGCCCTTGGAGCACATACTAACATTTAAAATACGACTTGATCTCAATTTTTTTTTATTGATTCTCACTGAGAATCATGGTACTCAACTCATTTTTAGTGAGTATTGATAATTGAGAAAAGTCTCTGTTCTCGATGCTTTCTCGGTCAAGAACTTTTCTTGATTTGCTGTGATTTACTCTGTACCATTTACCGATTTTTCGTGCACTGCTTACTGTGTACCATCTGCGTCCCGGTAATGTGCATATGCAAAATGGCTTCCCTTTTCCAAAATGATGGAGACACTGATGGGGCCATATTGGAAGAGGGATGCACATGTTTAGAACAGCCGCAGCAGCCATTTTGTGCATGTGCATATCCGGGACAAACGTGGAACAATGTAAGCGGTACATGGTAAATCACAGTAAATGGTACACAGTAAATCATGGCAAACAGTAAATGGTCCACTTTAAATTTCAATGTGATTTTTCCCGAGATCTCGAATCATTACTGATTTGAATCATGTCCTAAGATCTCAGTGAGGATTCTAGCAAAATTTTCACAAGAAACAAATTGATTCTTGTTTCAGTCCTAGCTCAAAGTGGCTTCTGGAAGGGAAAAGGATGTAGGGAAAAGGTTCCCCACCCCTGATTTGCATAGTGCTTTAGGCAAGCAAAGCTCTTTGCAAACATAGGCTAATTAATCCATGCAACATGCTTGCAGTTCTTGAGGGAAGGAGGAACATATTTTGGTTGGTCACGGTGTGACCAGGTCAAGAGTGACGAGGTTGCTCCCTGTGGGAATCTGCAGAGAAGCAAGGTGTAACTTGTCTAAAACAAAGGGGTTTGACTCAGGAAATCTACAGGCATCTGAACAATGCTTACCCACCTAAGTTCACAGAAAAATGCTTTGCCCTAGCACCCCCAGAAGAAGACAAGCAGTCTTGTATTCATTTTAAAAGGCCACCCTCTTTATTTGAATTATAATTGTCAGAGAGGGGACTATCTCTGGGTTCCCTAAACAACTTGCTTACCTATTATAAAGAGTGGCCTGATGCCCCCTCAGAATTACCCTGGTGCTACTTAACTATGCTAGGTCGCTCTCACCACAGCCGTCCGGCTGGTTGAGAAGATATCCTAACCTTGTAGTGACCTGAAGCAGGAGAGCAGGTGATGGCCAATGCGGGACTGCCCCTGTCCTCAAGTAGATTTATCAGCCCTCTCCCCTGGGCCATGGTGGGGAACCTGGCCACCCCTACTCTTGGTTTCCCCTCTTAGCACCATCTCTTAAGGAAACGTCTTGATAATTTTCTATTGATAACTTGAACAGCCTAATTGGAACCCTGCCAAAGAGAGCGGAAAGCAGAAAAGTCTATTTTGCCCAATATAGTTCAGCCAATTTCTCTGTAAAGGCACTAGGAGGAAGGCAAAAACCCTACTAACCAGGGACTAATTTTGGTTTAACAGAAAATTCTTTCTCAACCCCCGTAAAGAGCGACCAGCGTGCCCCACAGTGTCATGTAAAAAAGGAAATAAATAAATAAATAAATAAATATGTAATCAGGTGGATGGGCAAGTCTGCCTTTCAGCTTTACCAAGGATGAACTGGTTTGTTCACCCTTGGTTTCAAAATGGTGCCCACAGGTCCTGTGATGGCGAGATCTGGTTTTCCGTGCCATTCCTGGTTGCCATGTCAACCCAACAGCATACCTCACAGCAGAGCAGCCCTGGCTTGTCCCCTTCCTTTTAGTGAGGGGCAGGGACAAAGCCTCCCATCCCCCAAACACTGATGGCTTCAATGCAGCCATGTACGGGTGGGTGGGGGGAGGCAATAATCAATGAAAAATTGCCTGTAATGTAATTGGCTGTTTCTCAGTACCTGAGTCCAGTAAGGTTATTAAATTATCATCTGTTGCATATGTCTGCTATTGAAACTGTGCATAGTGGTGTAGGGGCAATGGCACAAGGGGGAATCATCTGTGCCTGGGCTCTGACCCCAGCAAGGGGCCCGCCCTTTCTTTGAATTTTCTGAGCACTGTTAGGAAATGATCATTGAGCAATCAAGCCCAATTCAACCAGGTAAAGATGCTTAAGAACACGAATCACCTCACTGCGTGACTCATGTGCAAGGAGATCCACAGCAAATGATTGATAAAGGAAACACTTTGATATGGAAACACCTGGCAGGCTTTGGTGTAGTGTTTGTTTAGATTAGATCTCAGGAAGGCTGAATTGGGCAATATCCCAACTCCCAAATGAGAAGGTTTCTCAGACTGCTCTTTTTATTTCATTAAAATTCCATTTTGATATTTCCCTTATGAGAGCAATGTGTGCTCTCTGGGGAGGCAGAGAAAGCATTAATCAAACCACTGGTGTCTCCTGTCCAGCTAGAAACCTATTCATTTCCCCCTCTCAACATTCCATTCAGGAAAAGAGCTGTATAAAACACAATGGGAGCTTGCAGAGAGAGAGAGAGAGAGAGAGAGAGAGAGATTGGACAAGTCCATTTGCAGGACCAGGGATTGTTAACCAGAAGCCTTTCAGAGCTGTTTTCAGGGTCTCCATTTGTCCCCGCAATCCACTCATGAAGAAACTGGGCATGTTCAGTCATGAGGAGATTTGAGGGGTGACGTACATTTTCAAATGTGTCAAATGCATAAAGAAGATAGAGATCAAGTACTGCTTTTATACGAGGTGCTTAGAAGTGCCTCTGCAGCCCTGTATTCAAAAGAAAAGCTGTGCGGTGTGTGTTTACATGCTGCCCGCGCTACGCGAAGTGATGTGCCGCCCGTTCTCTTCAGCAGCGGTGGCTGCAGATGTGGGGCTTTCAAGAGGCTGCGTTCTGTAGACTTCAATTTTCAGGTCTATACAATGCGGCCTCTTGAAAGCCCCGTGTCTGCAGCCACTGGAGAGGACGGATGGCACGTCACTCCCAGTAGTGCGGGGAGCGTGTAAACACTCCCCGCATGGCTTTCCTCTTCAACACGGGGCTGCAGAGGCGCTTCGAAGCAACTCATGTAAAAGCGGCACAATTGTTCTCTTAGACGCAGGAGAGCAAGGAGCAATGGACTGAAGTTGCAGGGAGGAATACAACTGAAAAAATCAGGAATAGTTTTAAACTATAGGAATAATAATAGGGAGTGGAACAAGTTATTAAGAGGGTTTATGGACTTCCCATCATTGGAAGTTTCAAAAATCAGTTTAGGTAAACATCTGCAGGGGGGATGGTTTAAGTATAATGATTCCTTCCTCTCGGCATGGGGATGGGCCGGGTCAGGCTTCTCAGGTACAGAAATAATGTGTACACCTTTTTGGTCTGTCATGAGTCGACTGAATAAACATGCAGTCTGAGTGCAGAGGCATTTTTTTTGCAGCCTTTGATACATTCTAGCAAGCAACGTTTGTTGGGTTGCCACTCATCACAGGACTAGATGATTTCTTGAGATCTGTTCCTGTCTTCTGCATCAGGGCTGGAGCCCTTTGCGAGCAGCAGCAGCCGGAAGTGGAGATTTTCATCCCCACCATAACAAGCTCCACCCCAGAGACCCAGCCCCCTGCCTCCATACCCTGAACACCCTGCCCTTGGGGGCCCCATTATTGGAATCTGAGCCCAGACCCTTCACAGCCTTGCTATGCCCCTGACTGGGCAGGCAAGCAGATGACACAATTAAAGTCAGAGTGACTAACATTTGGCTGGATTGTGTGATATGTATGGGAGAGTAACAAAGGTTTCTCTGTCTCTCTCCCCCTCTCAAAATATGTTTTCCTCTATCTTCCAAGTTGTTGCAGCTTAACATTCATCTCTGTTCCTCCTTCATCACCTTCCAAAATCTCCTGAAGACTTCTATTCTCTAGGGGATTTTAGAGCCAGTTACTCAAATTAGTACCTGTGGGTAATGCCCAAATTTTAGGGCACTCGACAGAATACACTCGGGGGGAAGCACTGGTCGACCTTTTACTTTTGCAAAAATATTTTACAGAAAAGGACTAATTAGCCCGATAATGCAAACATTACCCAGAGAAACCGACAAGCCCCAGGCAGGAGTGCTACAGAGCACTGCTCTACGCCTTGTCAGTCTCAAAGGCCGGCCGGTGCTCCCCTGAAAGGCACGGGGGGGCGGGATGTGGCATTTGAAACTGACAGGATCTGGCCGGCCAAGGCCACTGCAGCCATGACATATTCTGTCATTTTCTAATTTAGGCTGGTCAGTACAATCGAACACAGCTTGTACGGTCCTGTTCAGGCATCCACGATACCCAAATGGGGTCGAGTCAATTTGAGCACCACTGATTTGTTGTGCCTGAATTTTCAGGTGTGTGGTTGCAGCTTTAGTTTCTCGAAATATCATGACCCAGGTCTACAACTCTAACTCTCAGGCTGCTTTTACAAGCAATGACAAAAATGGGTTATAAGTGCTTGAGATAATACTGGGTGTTATAAATGCTGAAGTTTTGTAATGTGTGAATGCATTATTCTCCTTTTATGCAGTAAGATCTTGCAGCCTTTTAAGACCCACCAGATGTGACTCTTACAAGTGTGCGAGATCTTGCTACACAAAAGGGGAATAGTACGTTCACACGTTACAAAGCTCCAGCATTTATGAGGCTGCTTTTAGATGAGGTTTCCAGAATGCATCTTCAAAGAGGCTGTGGGATGCTGCGTGCGCCGCTGATTCCCACATGGTTTTTCCTCTCGGAAAGGAAAAAGGATATGCCCTTGTTTGCAGGGGATAGAAGATTTACAACATTATCTGCTTGAGTATCTTTTATATATAGCCCCTAGGGAAAGTTTAATACGGAACACGGACCTGGACCAGCAGCGTCCATTCACCCAGATGTTGATCTTTCTCTTAGGTGACTGCGACTCGGAAAGATCTGTTAGGGTCACAGTTTTTGCTGCTAGAGCAGCTAGGATACGGGCTAAGCTACCTGGGGTTGGGCTGGTCTCGGTGGACCTAACTTTATATGACTAAGTTTTATAAAACATATTGTGCTTGGATTATTTGTTTATATGTTATTGTTGCAAGTGATATGATCTTACCAATAGGTATTTATACGTACATACTTGCTTAATTTGTCAGTTTGCCTTGTATTGCATTGTCACGGATTTATGGCCAGTACAATAAAGTACTGAATTCAAAAATATAAGGCTTGCTGGTAGCATTAGGAAGCTGGACAGAAGAACACCTTTCTCTCTCACTTCTTGGTTCCTGGTTCCCTGTTTGTCGGAACTCTTCCTGACTCCTGATTGTCTCTCCAGCCTTGTGCCTAGGCTTGTTTCCATCCTATCTTGCTCCCCTTAAGCCTTGCTTCCCAAATCCTGAGTTCTGGCCCTGAACCTGATACTGCACACCCAAAAGCCTCACGTCCGATGTCCCTCAACCCGTGAACCTTACAAAAGGTTGGAATGTGCCATGGTGCAAAAATGATATGATGCCCCCCCTCCCCCCACAGACCTCATTGTCCTTCCCAGCAGCAGGGAACATAGCTGCACCTGAGAAAATAACCCCCCCCCAGCTTGTGGGCACCAGTTCAACTGTACCACCTGTTCCTATGATAGCTAGCTACACCATTGCCCTGCTTGTTCTCCTTACTAAATTCAGTTCTCCTTCTTTACATTGCCTTTTTAATTTGCTTTTAAAATGTATTTTACATTGTTTTATTGCATTTTATTGTACAGATTTTGTGAAATGCTCCCAGAACCATTAGACAGAGGTTGGAGTGTGTTATATAAATACAGTTATAATTTATTATTAATTATTATTATTTATTTAATTAATAGCTAAAGTGTTGGACTTGGAGCTGAGAGACTAAGAATTCAAACCTTGTTTTAACCTTGAACTCCCTAGTTGACCTGGGCAAGTCAAT
The DNA here is from genome assembly GCA_003113815.1 of Sphenodon punctatus. NCBI lineage: Eukaryota > Metazoa > Chordata > Lepidosauria > Sphenodontia > Sphenodontidae > Sphenodon > Sphenodon punctatus. Next base: position 5,090,883 of record QEPC01012435.1, read on the forward strand.
GTGTGTCAGACTCAATTCCACAGCTATATAAAAAATGAAAATAATAGTGGCATACCTCGCAGGATTGTTCTGAGGGTGAACTGGATAAGGGATTATACAACACTCTACAAAATAATTACTGTTTTAGTGAAGTACTGAAATAGTTGATAATTGTTGTAGTGTGATACCTGTATAAAAACTAGGGGTGTGCATGTCATTTTCATTATATCAGTAATGAAAATAAAAATTGTCATTATCATTATTGCAATAACAAAAATGACAAAAAATAATAAAATCAATAATGATAACAAAAGTCAGTATTGATTTCATTATTGCCTAACAGCCTGGCAGGTGTTTTTTGGAGGGAAATGTGGTGAGGGGAGGAGGGAGCAGATATCTTGGAGCCAGAAACAGTGTTGAACTCTCGAACTGGGCCTGTGATGGGAGGGAAAGGACCTGGTAGATGTAATTGCTGGTCAATGAGCAGTGCAAGCAGATCCCAGGCAGTTAAATGGCACCCCGTTATTGCTCATTGCTTCCTGCCTTCCACAACCAATCAAGGGAGCTCTGGGGGGAGGGCAGTGCAACACTTTATACTGCAGGACTGGGCTGCTTTACTCTGGTTTTGTGTTAGCTATTGCTCTGTCAGGGTGCATTTGCAGAATCTGCTGGTGCTTGAAGTAAAAATCCTCCCATACATATCCCTACCACCTTACCTTTCCAATCCAACAGAGATCAATTAGAGATAGTGGATATACTTCTGAGTTTAGCTTTTCCCTTCCCCTGTTTGTCTACCATTGGCCATATATTATATAGTTCTTCCTGGTAGTGTGCATGCGCAAAATGGCCACCATGGCTGTGATGCATGCGCTTTACTGGGACAAACGTAGTACATGGTAAACACTGTAATGGTAAATAGTAATGGTAAACAGTAAATGGTAACAGTAAACAAGGCTCCTGGTAAACAGTAAACAGTATATCAAGAAAAAAATCTTGACTGAGAAAGTTTCAAGAATTGGGATTTTTTTCAATTATCGATCTCACAAAAAAGTGAGTTGAGAACTATGATTCTCAGTGAGATTTTTTTTAAAAAATCTACATTAATTTATTATTATTATTTATTATTATTATTATTATTATAAGCATTTGTATAGCGCCAGCTGTGTACCTGGCACTTTTCAGAACAATAAGATAGATGCGGTCCCTGCCTATGGCTTACAATCTAATAAACATGGAGGGGGAGACAAGGAGAGGGGACATAGGGAGAGACAAGGGATCGATAACATTCAAGTGGATGTGAAGTCTCAGGTGCACGTGCTTGGCTTAGTTGCAGTTAGGCAGGAGTCTGCAGGGAGGGCAGACAGTAAATACTGAAGGAAGGTTCTAGCAGGCATCGGGAAAGGTGGCGAGAAAGAGGTGGGTTTTGAGGAGGGATTTGAAAGTGCAGACGGAGGGGCAAGGTTGATGTGGGGAGGGAGGGAGTTCCAGGCATGGAGGGAAGCAAGGGAGAAGGGACGAAGGCGGCTAGGGGAGCAGGAGAGATGAGGGAGAATGAGGGAGGGGGCAGAGGAAGAGTGAAGAGTGCATACAGGAGTGTGTAAGGAGACTAGGGCAGAGAGGTAAGGGGGAACCAGGTTGTGAAGGGATTTATATGTGAACAGCAGGAGTTTGTGAAGGATGCATTCTGGAAGGGGGAACCAGTGAAGTGAGAAGAGGAGAGGTTGCACGTGGTCGAAGCGACGAGCTGAGTGGATGACCCTAGCAGCAGAGTTTTGGATGGAGATAAGGGGGGACAGATGAGAGCGCGGGAGGCCAGTAAGGAGGAGGTTATAGTAATCAAGGCGAGAGATGACCATGGCGTGAACAAGTGTTTTGGCTGAGGAGACAGAGAGAAGGGGACAAATCCGAGCAATGTTGTGGAGGGCGAAGTGACAGGACTTGGCAACAGAGTCTATGTAAGGTTTAAAGGAAAGGTGAGTATCGAAGACGAAGCCCAAGCTACGGGCTTGGGGACTGTGGCGGATGGTTACCCCATCAATAAGGATCAACAGGGAAGAGGGAGAGGAAGTGTAGGGAGGAAAGATAAGGAGTTCAGTCTTAGCCATGTTGAGCTTGAGCTGACGTTGGGACATCCAAGCGGAGATATCAGAGAGACAGGTGATGAGGCGAGCTTGGACAGAAGGGGATAGACAGGGGGTGGAGAGATAGAGTTGAGTATTGTCAGCATAAAGGTGATTTTGGAAGCTGTGGGAGGCAATGCGTTTGCCAAGGGACAGGGTGTAGATAGAGAAGAGGAGCGGGCCCAGGAAAGAGCCTGGGGGAACGCCAACTGAGAGGGGGAGGGAGGAGAATTTGGAATTGGGAAGAGACACATTAAAGGAGCAGTCAGAGGTAGGAGGAAAACCATTCAAGGACAGTGTCACGGGTTGGAGGTCTGCACCCCCACTTTACCGGGTTTGAGTGACTCAGTTTCCCTCGTACACATCCCACTTGAACCAGTTTTTCTCTCTGGCCAGTTCAAGCCTGCTGCAGGGACAACCCCTTTGTCACTCAAGGGCCTGAGCCTTCCCTTTTACAGACTCTTTAATCTCTGGGTTCACAAGAACTTGAGAACTCTTGTTGTTCACTTGTGTTCCAGTGTTAGACACTTGCACTTCTTCATAAAGATAAGAAGTCAGTTTATTGATTACATAAGCAAGATAGTTGATACAGAGTGGTTACTAGAAATCAAAGGTAAATATAACACATTCCTAACCTATACTGGTTGAGTTCCTAAATAAGCATCTTACCCTACAAAGGTCCATAAGTTCTTCTCAGCCCTTGATGTAAGAGACTGGGTCTCCAGACTTAGAGTTGCTAGAGAGCAAAGACCTGTCTCTCAGTTCATGGTTTCCAGCCTTGCTGGCTGCAAGATGGTGAGTGAGTTTCTGATAGTCACTGATAGTCCCTGTCCCCTCTGGGGTACAACTCCTTATATCCCCAGGAGGAAACTCCTCGTATCTTCTCGAGGCTTCTAGAATTCCCTTTGTTCTTGTTATCAGCTTTCTCTGTCTCTGCACGTCAGCAATGACTGCCTGCATTAGCATTGTTAATGTTTCTGGCCACCTTGTCTGGGCCAGGGTTCCCAAATACACATTCTTTGTAGCTCTTTGCATTTCCTGGAGCTTAGTCACATGTCATAGCCCCAATTTGAGTTTTACAGTTCTCAATTGTAACATTACATACATGTGGAACCTTTTGCATTACATATTTACCAGACTTGTAGTTTACATGTAGGCCCGTATTACATGTGTGTGACCCTATGTTCCTCCATGACAGACAGAGCCGCAGAATTCCAGGGAGCAAAGAGAGTCCTGTAGGACTGTGTGGTCGACCGTGTCAAAGGCAGCAGAGAGATCAAGGAGGAGAAGAATGGAGTAAAGGCACTTAGATTTAGTGACAACTAGATCATTGGTGATTTTGGCAAGGGCAGTTTCAGTGGAGTGAAGGGGGCAGAAGCCACATTGGAGAGGGTTCAGGGAAGAGTTGGCAGAGAGGAGATCCAGGCAGCGAGAGTAGACAACACGTTCCAGAAGCTTAGGGGCAAAGGGTAAAAGGGAGACCGGCCGGTAACTAGAGGGGTCAGAAGGGTCGAGGGTGGACTTTTTGAGGATGGGAGATACAGTGGAATGTTTGAAGGTGGAGGGGAAGGAGCCTGTGGAAAGGGAGAGATTAATGACATGTAAAAGGGGGGAGGGCATTGGGTCGAGAGGGCAGGTGGAGGGGTTGGAGGAAGAGAGTAAAGAGGAGATTTCCTCAAGGGAGGCGAGGAGGAGAGGAGAGAGGGGGAGGGGTGGTGAGGGAGCGGGGAGAGGAGACGGGTGGGAAGCAATGTCTTGGCGGTTCTTGTCAATCTTTGAGGTGAAGAATGATGCGAGATCCTGAGCAGAAAGGGAAGAGGGCAGAGGGGGGCAGGGGGGCTTGAGAAGGGAGTCAAAGGTGGAGAAAAGGTGGCGGGGGTCATGAGAGTAGGATTCAACCTGGGAGGCATAGTAGTGTTGCCTCGCCAAGGAGATTGCCAAAGAGAGGGAGAAGAGGGAGAATTTATAGTGGAGGAAGTCAGGGTGGGAGCAGGATTTGCGCTAGAGGCATTCAGTAGCCCAGGTGTAGGAGTGGAGGTAGCGGATAGTAGGGGTAAGCCAAGGATGGGGGTTTTGGGGCCGAACAGGGCATGAGGAGAGGGGGGCAAGAGAGTTGGGGGTCGTAGCGAGAGAGGCATTGAGGGAAGAGATGGCAGTGTCAGGGGAAGAGGAGGAGAAGACAAGTGGAAGGAGAGGGGAGAGGGAGGAAGCCAATTCTCAAGGGTTAATAGCCTGCAAATCATGGAATAAGCATGGAGCTGGGGACGAAGATGGAGGTTGATGGGAGAGGCTGAAGGAAGCGAGGTTTCAGTTTCAGCCCTATTTATTAGGAGAATTTAAATACAGGGACTTGCTGAAGGCCCTTAAGTGGTACCATAGTTAATCCAAGATTACACTCTACACATGATCCTGGCTTTGGTTAAGAAAAACATTTCTTTCCCTTCTCTTAAGATGGAATGGAAATGAAAGGAAACAAAGTCCAATTTTTGAAGAAAATAGCGTCTAATTTTGGCTCCTCCATTTTGGGCCCTAGAGGACCATATTTTCCTGGGTGCTCAGCATCTTCTGTTCTGTCTCAGGTTTAGTATCTTTGAAAATTGGGCCATATGTTATTTTAGGAATTCCCTAAATTCCTGATCAGTTGTGAAAATATGTAGCCAAACATTAGCTGGCTACATTGATAAACAGACCAAGTAACAGAGTTGATAGACATCATGATTGCAGGTAAACCCTTTAGAGGTAGTATAGAGGTGCTCAAGAGTAGTTATTGGTCATTTAGATGTCTGAGGAGCTGATTGGAACTCTGTGTTCATTCAAAACCCTATGTGTCTGGCATGCTTCCTGTTCATGAAGTACATGAATGAGAGATGTGCTCACAGGTCTCAGCTTCCATATAAATATTTGTTGGCTAATGGATTTAGGAGTCTTGTGGATCAACAGCATGATCAGTAAAGCCAAAAGGAGTCTCTTTACTAGCTTCAAAGCCCTACCTCGTTTTCCGCTTCCACTCCCCTCACTCTAAGTTTAATAGACACATTCCTCCTTTTCCTCCTGACTCCTACTAATGCTGAGACTCTGGATGCAGGAGTTTGTAAAATCCCCTCGCCATTTCCCCAAATAGATCTGGTGCAATTACATTGTTTTATAGACCTTCCAGAGCCTGGGAGTTTATTTTCTTGTGCTGTATGGAGCTATATGCATGGAGCTAACATATTGCTTCTGAAAGTGACTTGTTATATAAAGATACAGCTTGCCAAACTTACCTTTTGTATTTTCTGTGAAAACATTCCACAGTTTACATTAGGCCTGAACGGAGTAGTAAAAAAAAACCTGGGCATGCTCAGAAAGGCCAAATGGCCCCTTCTGAGCATGCTCAGACCTTTCCAAGATGGCACCTGCAATGTGCTGATGCTGCCAGCGTCATCTTGGAAAGGTCTGAGCATGCTCAGAAGGAGCCATTCAGTTCTTCTGAGCATACCCAGTCCATAAACTTACCCAGTCCAGAGGAAGCCATGCATCACGGGATCCCCTCCAGAGGATGAGTATACTATCCCCGCTAGCCTCCCACACCCTCCTTTCCTGCCCCCCGCTGGTCTATTCTCTCCCTGGCCAATGGTGGCCAGGAAGGGGGAAATTATTTAAAGCAGGGGCCGAGCACCAGCCTCCAGTCCCCTTCCCTGTACTCGGCTGAGGATTTTCTGAGTTCAGAAGTTTCAGAACTCTAAAAACTGAGTCAAGTACTTCAATCCTCGGGGTTTTCTGAGGAAAACTGAGGACTGAGTTTCAACATTAGTTTACATGGATGTATTTTCGTCTCAATTAACACCACTTGTTTAAAAAACACCAATTATTTTAAGCACACATCGACCTCAGCATAACCTCTTGTTAGCACAGAAATCTACCGCTGTTCCATTCTATTTTAAAAAAGAATCCTGCCCTCTATTTTGACATGACTCCCACAGAGTAGTTGAATAACAGAAAAAAAGACATATAAATAACTATCTTCTAAACTTTCTGTCGATGAATATTGTTTTCTGTCATCACAATTGCACCATGAAATATGAAAGTTCAATTTCCTCTTCATTTCCTTTTAATAAAACTTCTGTTCATTTCATTTTTGAAAGAGATTGGATCTAAATTACTTTGACTTCTTCTGGCCTAACTTTTGTGAATGTTACTAGAAAGAATCAGAAACCCTTTTAAACTCTGCCATGGAAATTACGGGCTGGATTCTGGCTTTAAATCACACACACACACCCCTTATATATGCATAACGTTTTCCGTACAGATCTTTTGCATTCTAAGATGTCAGAACTGGCTTCAGCAGATTATTACATGAAAGCATGAGAAATGCAACTCATTACTAACCAGTAATAATTAACTTTTGCAAATAGATGCTAACACTTCTTTCTCATTCTGAATATGAATAAGCAAGTATGTGAATATTGTGATATCTCTCTGACTATTTTGTAGGGATGGGAATGCTAATTTAGTATTATTTATTTATTCAGTTTTTTTCTACCTCCACCCTCCTGCTCATAGAGCAGCTCGGGGTGGCTTAATACTAAAGTAGGCATTCAGTATTAATAATACTAAAGTGAGCAGCAGATACTAAAATTCTGTTTACTATTTAAATTTTCAAAGAGCACCTTTGCCCTTTTCAAATTGACATCTGCAGGGCTCTGTTTGGCTTGCTCTCCACCACTCTACGTCTTTCCCCACTTGTTAATTGCAGCCCAATCAATTTCATCTGGGCTCTGGAAGCACTACTGTACTCCTGTTCTGCTCTGTCTCTCAGCTCTGCTCTCCAACGCTTGTAATTTACCCCATAGTTTTGGCTGTACACCTGTGGCCTTTTTTGGTGTGATAACATGGTGGTGGTTCAGGTCATCAATACCCTCTCCTCTAAATCCACCCGAGTAATGGGGCTGGTCCGGGACCTTTGTGCTTCAGTGCCTAGGTAAAAATGTTCTATCCAAGCATGTCTCGGGAGTCAACAATGGCATAGCCAACACCCTTTCCTGCCATCAGATGGACCGCTTCTGCTTATTAGCCCCAGAAGCCAATGAGGAACCCAAGGCCATGCCCCCGCACCTCTGGAACATTGGGCAGTAGAGCTGGATGACTATGAGGCTGTTCAGGGTTCAGTCACCCCCAGTACCAGGGAGTCATACAGCAGGGCATTTGCTGAGTTTCGGGCATTCAGGTTGCTCAAGGACTGGGACCAAGTTTCCCCATCCTGGAACCACAAGTCCTGCAATTTGCAATTGCACTGCGCTCTAAAGGCCTTGCACCATCCACGATAGCAGGCAAACTGGCTGCACTGTCATTCTCTAACAGATTAGCACCCCACTCCCCCCCTCCCCAGACTAGGGATTCTTTTCAGGCAAGCTGATTGAATCTTGGCCAGAGCTGACCCCAGGTTGCCAATCACCCTGGAGATCCTGTCAGCTCTGGTGCACTCCCTTCCCTACACCTGTTTCAGTGCCTTTGAGGCCACCTTACTCGCCGTTGAATTTATGCTGGCATTTGGGGGGGGGGGGGCTCTTCAGGTCAGTGAATTAGCGGCAGCCTCCAGATCTGACCTTGCATCTGGAGTGCTTGGCTAAAGGCAGGGCACCAATTCTTCCGCGGAATTTTTTTAAAAGTTCCGCGGGAGTCAGGGCCCAATTCTGTGCCTCGGCGCGATTTACCATGCGGGGGGGGGGCTTGGCTTGCCTCCTCCCCCTTCCCCCCGCACTGGTCAAACCCTCAGGGCTTCCCAGCTGCCGGGGTTTCCCCTCCCCAGCTGCCGGGGCTTGCTTGACTCCCCCCCTCCCTTTTAGAAAAGGAATTGCCTTACCAGTGATAGCAGCAGTAGCTGTTCCGTCCAGCGCGCTCGTACTTCCTGGCCCCTCCCAACGGGGTCTCTCAGGGCGACGCAGCCGGATGACGTCATCCGACTGCGTCGCCCTGAGAGGCCCCGTCGGGAGGGGCCAGGAAGTACGAGCGTGCTGGATGGAGCAGCTGTTGCTGCCATCACTGGTAAGTTAATTAATTATCTAAACGGTGGTGGGGGAGGCAAGCCCTGGCAACTGGGGAGGCTGGGGAGGGGAAGCCCCGAGGGTTTGTTCATTCCCCTTCCCCCGTAGAAATTCTGCGCTGGGGTAAGCGGGGCAGGAGATTCCGCGGGGGGAGGGGAATTCCGCAGGAAATCTGCGAATCGCAGACCCGCGTTTGGCTCGGGGCCCTGGCTATAGGGACATAACCATCCGGGAGCAATCCCTCACTATTTTCCTCCATAAGTCCAAGACTGACCAGAGGTCTAGGGGCCAAATTATCACACTGCAAAGGGCCAGCTTGCCCAAACTGTGCCTAGTGGCAGCTGCGTGTCGGTACATGTCTATTCAAGCCAATTTGCCCGACCCTTTCCTCATACACAGCGATGGCTCACCAGTCACCCATCACCAATTCTCGGCAGTCCTTCACCGTGCCCTGCGACGGACGAACCAACTCACCCAGCTATTTGGGTCCCGCTCCTTCCATATAGGTGCAGCCAGATAGGCAGGGGCATTTGGCCTTTCAGCGGACAAAATCTGCGCGATAGGGAGGTGGAGGTCAGTGGCATTCCAATTGTATGCCCAGGACCTCCCCCAATGACAGCCCATCCCAATTAACACCAATTTGTTTTTGTCTACAGGAGAAGGACTGAGGGGCCAGTGAATATTGATTTGGATAGCTGGTAGGGTTGTGTGAACAGAACTGAGTTCGGAAATTTGGTTCGGTTCAAAAATCGAGTTCGGTCCGTTTCGGTCAACAGAACTAGTCAAGTTCGGTCAAATTCCAAACTTCCGAACTGAGTTCGTACATTCAAAACTGGTGTTTTATGCTGTTTTTCCCTTCTGAACTGGTTCGGATTCGACCGAACAGTTCGGTCGAATTTGAGTTCGATTCGGAAGTTCGGTTCGGTCAACCCAACTAGTCGAATTCGGTCCGAACTCCGAACTTCCAAAATGCGTTCAGACATCCATAATAGCTGGCCACAGCATTGTTTACTGGGTGGGCAAGGCTGTGGGCTGCATGCACTGGGGCACCCAGCTCAGTGGGGGCTCAGTGACAGAGCTGAAGTTATCTGGAAGGCCAGAAGTGGTATGAGGTGGGAACAGCTGATGCCACTCCTCCACGGGGCCTCTAGGGGGCGGCACCCAGATATCATAATCATACATCTGGGTGAGAACAATCTCCCACAATCATCAGGGCTTGAACTGGTAGTCAAGATAAAAAGGGACTGGGTACAAGTGTCGAGGCCACTGCCTGCCACTTTGCTGTTATGGATGCACATGATAGAAAGGATTAGATGGAACAATGCGATTCATCCAGGCATAATAGACAGGGCACACAGAAAAATTTATAGGGAAGTGGCAAAATTGGTCATTGCTCCGGGGGGGTGGGGGGGAGGGACAGTGGTCCCCGAGGGTATCTGTTTTTCCCAGTCTGAGCTATATGGAGCAGACGGGCATCAAGATGTACCTGAAAGTGTTAAAGGACAAGTTGTTACAGCTACTTTGAGGTCGGGGGTGAGGGTCTCAAACCAGCCAAGCAGGTGCTGGCGGTTTACTGTGGCAGGGGTCCAGGGTATTAATGATAAGGTTCGTTGGTAGATTTAACTGCTCCTTAAGTCATATAATTACGAGATGGGGCCACAGGTGAAGCTAGAGCAGGGGCGGCCAGCTTCCAACCCAGGCGGGGGGGGCATGCCATACCTCGGAGGACACGAACGGTCCCCGGGGCCACCGCTGCCTCCCTCTTACTCCGGTCACGAGAGGTCCCATACCTTCCCCACCAGCTGGGCGACTGGAGTGAGAGTGACCTAAAGGCACTGGCAGCAAGAAGTTTAGAGGCACCGAGGGACATCGGGCCGCACAAGTTAGCAGTTACAGTTAATAGTTTAAAACCGAGCATAGGCTGGATCCAGGAGGAGGAATGCCCCCTCCCTGACCTTAACCTAATGGAATAAAGAGTGCGGCCTTTAAATCCCACATAATGTGTACTTATCTTCTTTCAGGGGGTATTGGGGCATATCAGTGTTTTGCTCGCCACCTGGTCTCAGCACACAAGTGCTGCTGCCTCATTCCCTGTGTTGTACCTGCTAATACACCACATAATATCATTAGATACAACATTGGCCACATGTTCAGCTGAAACACACAAATTGTCCTTGTGATGCAATGGTGTTCACATTACGTGTTCAATGGGTGGCCAAACAGGTGTTGGGATTGTTATGGTGCTTACACAAAATGGTCAAACACATGCTTAGGGGTTTTGACACCTGATCTTTGTTATGTGTAAAGATGCCCATGGTGTGCAATGCCCATACCAAGTGTACACAGGATATGCATGTGTGGACCTTTGGTTGACCCCTGTGTGTTTAAATATAGGGTAAAGACAGACATGCAGCTGGTGGGAGTTCTCTCTGGGCTGCCTTGAGGTGAAAAATCCTGGATGAGATGGCCTGGGTCAAGTCAGGGCACCAATCTGACATGACCACAGCTGGGGAACTGTCCTGCTGGTGCACAGCCCAGCCGGGGAACACAAGAAATGTTTGAGTGGCCTGCCCTGCCTGTGTTGCGCTCCCAGTGCCCCGCCACCTGCCATGACAGGTATCCATGACAGCCAATGAGGCACAGCCATGACTGCTGGACATAGCAGTGCTCTGCCTGGGGTGGCTGTGCAGCAACCACACAGAAATGAGAGCCTGCTTTGACCTGAAAGGTTTTTTTAGGTCTTTTTGGTTTTTGAACTCTTCTGAGGTCCACCCAGGCTAGTTGCCAACATGGCCTGGGGGCAGAAGCAGGCCAACATCTGGCAGCCCCATAACATGAATTCGGATAGCTAGCTCGTGGGCCAAAGCGGTCCACCATCACGTCTTTTTCTACCCAGAAACATTCAGTGCAAGAATTCTTACTCAACTGAATAGTGTAGAGAAAATAGAGTTTGCCACGTTGGTCCCAAATATAGGCAATACAGACAAAGCAGTACAGTGATCTCTTTTATTGGACCAACTCCAGTTGGTGGAGGTATGTAGGCTTTTGAACCCATCAGGATCCTTATTCAGGCAAATTTGGGGTTACAAAATGAAGAAACAAAGCAAAGCAGAGGCATCTAGAGTTTTTTTTTGGGGGGTGTCCACTGAACTCAGAGGGAGAAGAGGTAAAGGGGAGAACGAGGGAGGGAGGAGGTTATAATAAAAAAGGGGGGAAACAACAAAGTAGGAACTACTGGTAGTAAATAATTAAAGTTATCTGTAACTGAGACAGTGATAGTATTTACAAATTACTAAATGGCAGAGAAACCTATGACCAAAATAGAGTGTATAGTTCTTGGAGGGGGTGGGGTAGCAATTCAAAAGCAGGAATACAACAGAGTATATCAAAGTTAATAAAGTAAATAAAGTAAATAGGACTACAGATTCTGCAAAGAAAAACATGTAAGACAATATATCCTCTCTGCAAGGATGTAATTAAGACAGGGTTATACAATTCTACAACTCTCTTGTGCACCTAGAATGAAACAAGTTGGAAACACTACCATATCTAATTTCCAGTGTGTAATTGAGAATTGTACTCTTAATTTTCTTTGTTCCATGCTGGCAAAATATTACAGAAATATTCATGACAGGCTTGGGTTCTTTCTTTCTTTTTTTTTTTTAAAGAAAAAGCAAAGCAAGACCTCAGACCTCAATTTCACTTATTATAATAAATCAATTTCAAGCTCATTTGTGCTTAATCTCCATTGGAAATTTACATTATCCAATCAGAACTGAACAAGTCCCTCAAGGGAGATCAAGTGTCACATCAAAATTCAACAGGAAATTCATGTAATAAATCAGTGAAAGTAGGGCTGGAGAGATGGAGATTTTAAACCCATCTAAATTCTATTAAAAACCTCTAAATCCTGTTTCAGACAGAAGTAGGAAAAATTGTGGGAGCTGTAGCATCCCCTAGAGGTCCTTCATAGCGCACCTACAATATATAATCATGGAAAAATCTTTATACATTTGAAATTAATTATTTCAGCTTTGATATATTTATATATCAGTGTTTCTCAGACTTTGCCCCACTACCACTTATCTGTCATACTTGATGCCCCAACCAGTTCCCCTCCACACCTGGCCATACCACACTAATATGCATATTATATACACACAGTTCAAGGTGTTGGTTTTGAACTATAAAGCCCAAATGGCCTGAGCCCTACATACTTGAAAGACAGTCTCTTCCATTTTGTCCCATCACGATACCTGCGGTTGGCCAGATGTAGAGCTGTAACTAGTCTATGGCCAATGTGGCAGTGGCCACGGGTGCATTTACATGAGGGGGGGCAATCAGCCATGCCCCACGGCAGTGGAATTACCAGCTGTGTGTTTGTGTGTCTGTGGAGCTCCAGATAGTAGCTGCATGAGGGTGCTCCCGGCCAGAGACATAACAAGCCTCCAGTCAACATGGTAACTACCCCAGTGCTTCCCCTGGATCCCCTCCTTCCATTAGTACTGGCAGTGGCTACACACTCCTGCTTATCCTAGGCTGGCAGAAGCAGCAGTGAAGGGACTCGAGGTAAGTCAACGGCAGCACAACAGACAAAAGGTGGTGACTCAGGTGCCCTCGGGCATGGTTGGTTAGTGCCCCTATTGTAAATGCACCCATGGCCACCACCACGTTGCCCATAGGCTAGTTACAGCTCTGACTGGTAGCACCTGATTTCAGGTACTATCTGCTTGCCAGGTTCCTACAGCAAGGGCATGCAGAGAAGCATTTTTGCTTGCTACCCCAGTGCTGAGGAACTCCCTTTGCCTGGAAGTTCATCTAAACCTGAACTTGAGTATCTTCTGGAGGCAATGTAAGACCTTTCTTTTTGGCCAAGCATTTGTCAGATGGGATTAGTGCTTGGATTGGATTTTTACGGGATTTTTATATTTGTATGTATTTCATTCCTATGTATTTTATAAATTCTTATTTTGTAAGCTGTCCTGAATCCTAGGAAAACAGCAGGGTATAATTTTAAATCAATAAAATAATTAAATAAAGAATAAATATTATTTATTATTAAGCAGTTATCTCCAAGGAAGGTGGGGAGGGAAAATAGTGCAGATCTACATAAATTTGCATATAAGTGTATATGGTCTCAGGCCATGCAATAAAAAGTATCTATCTATCTATCTATCTATCTATCTATCTATCTATCTATCTATCTATCTATCGTTCTTTGCCTAAAACAGAGAATGGGCTTAATATCTCTTATTTCCAAAGAACCATAGTTCCCTAGCAATGTAATGATTGGACATCTGATGGTCCAATAGTACTCAGGACAGACACTAATTTCTGGACATTTCATGTCAGGATCATAAGTCAAGCCGGTGCCAAATTAAGGGGTTGGTATCTGCACCCTTGGTAAAGAAATTCTTCCTAAGCTCTCAGCCTTCCATGCCTTGTCTCAGGATTAGAGCTGATTAGACCCGATTTGCTACCCGTGAGTAATATCCGCATATTTGGGTACCTTTTTGGCTATCTGAGCCAAAAACCAAAATGACATTTCAGGTTTGGGGGTTTCCAAAATTACTCAAACCCCGCAAAAATACTCCACAAAATGTATGAAATCAGAGCCCAGAAGTCAAAAATCCAGGACAGGATGTTGGAAAATTTGGACAAAAATGGTATTTCGGTTGTTCAGGTATCTGATTGTATACTCTTCCGGATACTGAAAAGTACCTGCATTTTTTCATTCAAATCAGGAACTGTGAATTTGACAGGTGTGTTTCAGCTGTAGTTGGGGTACATTTTCTTCCCCTTTCCCCTATCTTCAGTATCACAAGCATATAACATTAATTGTATATATTAACCATGCAGCCCATGGTTAATTTTTATGTGGCCTCTTTCCAATTCCTGGATCTGGCCCTTGGATTCAGTTCCCACCTCCAAGCATAGAGGGACTGGGCAGAAATGAAGACATGCACACAAGGATAGGAGATAGATCCTTGGCAAAGATTAATGAGCAGAATCTTCCTCTTTCTGAATTACCCTCTTAAGCCCCCCAGCCCCCCAACTTCTTTTCTTCTCTTAGGACTGGTACTAATTTTCAAAGTGGTCCAAAAGGTCTATGGTATGGGAATGGGAGAAGCCTTTGTCTTTTAATGGAGACTGGCTGCAGGTCTGGTGGCTTACTCCAATGGGTTCCTTCAGAAATTGAAGCTAAACATTAGTGTGGTTTGAAATCTTCAGCCTTGAAAAAATAATAACTATGAACATAGCTGTGTAGAATATAATTGTGGTTGCAGAACTGATTCCAGAACTGGTTGCAGTCATGATTCCATGACTGACAGGGCATCTGCATCAGTATGGGGAAGGACAATGGAAAGTCGGCATTATGGAAAAGGGGAATATCTCCAGGCTGCTCTGGGTGCCTTTCTCCCTGTAATATTTCATATAGAATGCTCAGAGGCGTAGATAGGTAGGAATGGGCCCTATGCAGAAGATTGCATGGGGCTCCTGATGGAGCACTCCACTCCAGTGTGCATATGCCCTCTACACGTATGCTGTAGGGCTGAGATGAGAACAAGGGTTCCCGTTCTGAAGGGAAATACCAACTTCTTGAGATTTCATGCAAGTGTCTGCAGTACTTTGTCGGTTCACGGTGATTCTGTGCTTTCGCCATTTGCGGGGTATTTTTGACACTTTGGGGGACTTTTAATCACTTTCCAGAACTTTTTCAGCACTTTTAGCACTTTCCAGGACTTTTCTTCATTTTCATCTTAATTTGCAATGAGTTTCCATTACGTTTTGTCAATTTTGTTACTTTGTGGGGCTTTTTGTCACTTTCTGGGACTTTTTCATCACTTTCCAGGAATTTGACAACCATTTTATGGCAGTTTGACCGCAATTTTATGGCAATTTCCAGCCTTTTCTTGGTGCTTAACTGGCACATTTTTATCTCCATTACACGTGGTGCACACACAGAGTTTGGGACTGGCTTATGGCAGCCATGTTCAACTTACGAAAAATAATGGAAATGGTGAATACAGCGGGAAAACCAGTAAGTTTCATTATTGCATAAATCTCAGTGAATGCCCTGCTTTTGATGGAAGCAGAACTTGCCTAGATTTTTCATTTCGGATCTATGCATGTAGGTGCCAATGCAGCTACACCTTCTGCACTGATTATAGCTCTGCCCATGTTACTCTTTTAGAGTTCTTTCAGACGTGAAGTAAACAGCACTTACAAGTGCTGGCGGTTTGATGCGAAGGTGAAGAATGTGCACCCAGATGACATCTGTAAAGGCACTGAGCACATGATGGAGCTTGTCGGTGCACTGACAGATGCGCTCTACTGACCTGTTTTTTTCAGATCGGTAGAGTGCACCTGTCAGTGTGCTGGCAAGCTCAATCATGCACATGGCGGCTTTTCAGACGTCATCTAGGCACGCATTCTTCTCCTTTGCATCAAGCCGCCAGCACTTAGTACTATTTACCTCACGTCTGAAAGAGCTTTAAGTGTGCTGTTGTTAGTGTGTATAGTAATAAAAGTGTAATAGCTATAATTGGTGCAGAAGGTGTAGCTGCCCTGACACCCACATGCATAGATCTGAAATGAAAAATCTAGGCAAGTTATGCTTCCATCTAAAGCAGGGCATACACATGGGATCTGCGGGACTCCATTTGCCCACAATAGGAATGCGCACGGCTCTGCATGTGCATGGCTCTGCACACGATCCGCAGCATTTGGTATCTGGCTCATGGGTAAGAATATAATGTTTGCAGTTAAAAATAGGATTGCCAAAATTCAAGTAATTTAAATAATTAGCTTAACTTAGTAACAATATTGGATTAAAAAGCTAAATGTAAAATTGTTTACATATTTCACATATAGATGATGTAGCTGGAGACTAGCATGTTGTATATCAGAAGTTCCCAAGCTATGGATCATGTCAGATTCACATGGAAATGGAAGCATGAGCCTCACTGATATTTCATAGACTTGACACATCTAGGCATGTCTTTGAGTGTTAACTAATGTGACACTGGACTGGTTTGGTCAGCTCTGGCCCACCTAGGCTAGCGCAGAGCCGACGTCTGTACCAGCCTTTTCATATCTGAACCAGATGTAGTCCTGGTTCAGATCCCGGCATTGTTGGTGGCTGGACTGGAAATGTGAGCCCGGAATGAACCGGGCCCATGGGCCAGCCCTGCAAGCCATTCAGGCAGGCCAGAGTTGGGTGAACCGGATGATAGCAGAGGCATTCTACCTGATCTGCTTCTGCATGGCCACCCGCGGCTTCTGCTGGGGTCCGTGGCAATGGCCCCAATATGTGCACCTGCTGTTGTTACCACCCCCTCCACCCGATGGTAGCCCCAGCAGCTGGGTCTAGGACACTCCGGCCTCATCTGGCATCCAGGTGCCTCCTCAGCACCTTCCTTCCACCTGTGGCCTGGGTGCTATCGCCATCACCTTCTGCCGCCTTGGGACTGCTGGACCACCTGTGACCCACCCCTGCCCACCTGTCGCCCTCTCGCCTGGGACCTGCGGGTGCCGGCCCGAAACCCTCCTGCTGACATGTCGACTCCTGATGACATGTCTCTGACAGCCCTCTATCTCCATGAGCTGCCTCCCCCACCCTTGCGCCCTGGTCTCCTGCACCTGGCCTGGTGGCCCCTGTTCCGTGGGGCTGGGACCACTCCCTTGCCTTGGTGACCCTTGACCATGGACCAGCCTTCCACTGGCCCCCTGTTTGCCTTGGGGTGTGTGTCTGGGTGGCCCCCTTGACCTTCCTCCCCCATGCGGGTGGGTGGGGTGGTGGTGGTGTCCATGCCTTTTTCCGGTGCTTCCCCTCAAGCACTGGGTGTGCTTTTCCTCCTGAATCATGTTCCATGGCAGGACGTTGTGCTGGTTCCCCCCCTCCTGGACTGGGACCCGCAACCCCCTTGCTGCTGCTAGTTCTCCTGTGCTGTTTATCCTCGTGCTCCCAAGCTGTATGCCTCTCCACTGGGCCGTGGCCGCTGGTACCCTCAATAAATGCCTGTTGTGCTTCACTGTGCCTTGTGTTGCCTCCTGTCTCATTGGGCTGCTGGGTCCCCCTTCCCCTTGGCCGCTGGGCTCCTGCCCCATCCCCCTCCTGCTGGGCTGGCCGTGCCGGCTCCTCGCCACCCCCCACCTCCTGTGCATCCGACCGGCCATGGGGTTCCCTATCCCCCCCTTGTGTGTGCCTCCCTCTATCCCCCTGCTCAGCTCCCCTGTGTTGTGTGGGTGTGCTGCTTCGTGTGTGTGTGTGCACTTCTCGTTTTGAAGTGTGTGCGCTTTCCGTGCGGCCGCTGTTTGCTCGCGCTGCTCATGCTGTGGCTCCCTCCACCCCATCCCTTTGTATTTCCCTTCCCTGGGTGGGGCCCTCCTCTATCTGTGGATTCGTTTGCCCACAGGTGGCCATGTTTGCGTCCACGTGACCCCAGTGGCTTGTGGGGTTCCCACCGCGGTACTCGACACGCGTCATGTCTGTTGGGTTCCCCCAGCCCAGATTCACTCCAATTGGCCCCGGGCAGTGGTGCCGCCCCTGTCACATCTGTTGGGGCTGCGCGGCACACCATGGCCCGCGGTGACGCAATTGACACCAGGGTGGGATTCACTGTTGTGACTCTCACCGCGTCACGTCTGAAATCACCCTAAGACAGAAACTATGAAGTGTCATGGTTGGAAAAGTACTTAGAGAAGGGGTTTACAATTAGTTTTGTTTTGTTTAGTTATGAAAACGAATGGTTCCCCATTCACTTTAATAACTAAGGATACAAAAACAAATGAACAAACAAACAACATTTGTTTTCTTTCACTCATTTTTGTGTAAAAATATTGAAAAAAAATCACTATGCAGGTGCAAATTGGTTGCCAGTCCATTCTGTGCACACACACCCTTTCCCAAAATGGGCCCTGACTATTTTTCAAAACGAAAAAAAATTATGAAAATAAACAAGTTTTCAACGAAAAGCTGAAAACAGATGGTTTTCATTAAATGAAAGCTAAAACTAAAGGGGTACCTTCTGCACATCCCTAATTGAGAATAGCCTGAGATATTGCCCCTTATCTCCTTCTACTGGCCAAGACAAGTGGCTACTTGTCAAGCCACTGTGAACCATATAATATCAAGTAACAGATGAATCAATTACTTTTCTTTGTCTCCAAGGACATCATGCATGGTTGAAATCATTGACTGGAAGGTTTCTTTGGACATAAATACATTCTTGCAAACATATTAGACTACATTCTGATTTAAGTCCAGTTTAAGGTAATGTGCTAAATATTCTACAAACACACTGATAAATAAGTACTTTAGGGTAGATGATCCCAAACTGTAGGTCTTGGCTCCAGGTGGAATCATGCCATCCGAAAATGGAATGGCGATTCTAATTGATACATTTGTTGTATGCTTTTAGTGCTGCTCAGGATATTTAAGCCTCAAAATGGGGTCACCCAGGCAAAACGTTTGGGAACAAATGGAAAAATTATGATCAAATGTTCTGTCCACCTGTAACCAAAGTGATGATGCATTCTTCCACAGGTATCAAGGGTGCCTATAATACTTGAACAGAAGAAACCCCATCACATCCCATAGTCAAGCTACAGCTGTGTGCCTCCTGTCTTGCAGAAACTGATTCTGCCATATACCAGTGGATGATAACAGTTATTACTACATTGCACATTAGTGCTTTCTGTCTGGCAATCTCAAAGAAGCATTTGGTATCATTTTTCATACTGTTGTTACTTCGTTTTGAAAAATGTCTCAACAAAAGAGAACAAACATTCTGATATACATTAAGGCTGTGTATCTCCATTTGAGTAAAGTCAAGAGTCTTTAGCCGATAAGGAAATTAACTCTTTCTTTGTTGTTGTTTTCCTTTCAGACCAAACTGATTCAGGATAGAAGGGCAATCTTGTGAATCAGACAGAGGAACAAGTTGCTCTGCTATAGATTTCATGTATAGCCTTGAGCAAATGCATACAGATGAACTTTCAGAAGCAGTCACTCACTTAAGACATCTCCAGAGCTGAATTTCTTAACCCACCTAGTCCGTAGAGATTCCAGATTACTCCAGTTCAAGTGGTTTTAGGTGTACAGCCTTACAGATCAATCCAAGGGGTGTGCACACACCACAAACATGCACTGCACACACTCTATGCACAACATGTGCATGCTGTGTGCATGGGAGTCACACATTGCACACGTGACCCGATCCAAGGTCTGCACACATGCACCTCGGGTGTGTACGCAGACCAAAACTGGAATTGCACATGTGCACACAGTGTGAATGCATAGAGTAAACCAAGGAAAGTCTCCCATTCCTGTGTCTAGCCCCACCCCCTGCCATGATGGGCAGCCATGGCAGCCAATGATGGCTGAGAAGGTGGCTGATTATGGAGGACCTGATCCAGGCTGGGCTGGGTCACGGTGGGCTAAAACATGCAATGGCCCACTATAGCCCACTTTGGCAATCGGGCAAAAGGAATCCTGGACTGTGACCCCAAAGGTCTCCAGGATTGCAGCCTGGGATCATCTCTGACACACATGGGAGCAATCTCAAGCAAACATCTGCTGATTCACTAACAAATGTGTCTGTCGTTGTCTTGCAGGCCAAAGCAGCCCTCAGCGGGCCCAAGCAGGCGACCATCACGTTTGTTAACACCCACTATGTGCGAGCAACTGATTTTTTTTGCAATTTTGGTTTATTCTGTTTATTTTCTTTTGTTCATTTCTGGTTTTCCATTGGTTTTCTCCAGGAACGTTGGGCTCGATCTCAAACCCCGTGCACTGCAAACAGCCTACTTGCATCTTGCGTGCAACCCCTGTGTGGATCGCACGCACAGCCCCGTGGATGGAAATATGGCCCCCACACAAGCCACCCGTGATCAGCATACAAGCCAAGCATGCAGGGGTTTGGGATCAAGCCCAATGAAAATGAGGGATGGAAAATGAATGGTTGAAAACTGGAAATGTCTGAATGAATGAAACAAACAAAACAAAAAGATTGGACAGTTCTGAACATTTACAGAAATTGCAAAAGCGGGTATTCGAATGAAGACTTTTGTGTTTGTTACTTGGTTCATGCGGGTTAGATGGTTCAGATTCAATGGGTTTTCTCGTTACTCCTTTCAGCTCTAGAATATAATCATTTAAAATTGCATAAACCTGTGCTTTTTTCATCAGTGCAGGAGGATGTGGGGGTCTCACTTTCTCCAACAAGGCTGCAATATTACCAACTTTAGGACCCCACAGAGGGTGTCCCCAAGGGGGTGGGGCCACAGGTGAGGAACCACCAAGGGTCCCACATTTTATTTTATATATATAATATCCTGCCTCTTCTGCTCACAGCAGCTCGAGGTGGCTAACAACCAATAAAACACAAATAAATAAAAAGATTAAACAATACACCATCAATTAAAATTAAAAGAAGACTAGGGGGAATAATCAAACCTCTACCACCCTAACTGAACCCCACTCATCATCACCCAACACCCTCACCAAATACCTGGCAGAACAGCATCTTTGTAGTTTTCAACATCTTTGTAGAAAACAAGGGAGGTCCGGGGCCAACTGGGCCTCTGCTGAAAAGGAGTTCCACAGCCTAGTTGTGGCCACCAAAAACATCTTCTCCAGACTCACCCCAGGGCCATGGTATACCCGGGGGACCTCCAGGAAGGCACCCCCGGCCAACTGCAGGGACCGCTCCAGGGCCTGGGGAGTGAGACGGGCCCGCAGGTAGGGAGGGTCTAAGCTGTTTATAATTTATTTATTATTTATTATTAAAATTCATATGCTGCCTCCTCCTGCTACAAGCATCTCGGGGCAGCTAACAACATTTGAAAACACATAGTTAAAAATACATTTAAAACAACCTAAAACCTCCAGATTAAAATAACCCATACCCAAACCCTCCCTAACCCAAACCAACCCCCCACCCACTACCCATCTTCCCCCACCACTACCCACTCCCTTCCCCAAAGGCCTAGACAAACTGCCAGGCCTTACAGCCCTGGCGGAAGGTCAGCAGACTCAGGGCTAGTCGAGTTTCCTCCGGGAGGGAGTTCCACAGCCATGGTGTGACCACCGACAAAGCCCTCTCCATTGTGGCCCCCCAGCTAACCCGGGGGACCTCCAAGAACGCGCCCCTGGTGGACAACAAAGATTGCCCCAGGGCCTGAGGAGTGAGGAGGTCTCTCAGATAGGAGGGGCCCAAGCTGTATAGAACTTTAAAGGTTAAAACCAACACCTTGAATCAGGCTCAGAATGCTATAGGCAACCAGTGCAGAGCTCGGAGCACCGGTGTTATGTGCTCCCTCCGGCCCATCCCTATAAGAAGATGTACAGCCGCATTCTGCACCAGTTGCAGCTTCCGAACCATCACCAGGGGCAGCCCCATGTAGAGCGCATAGCAATAATCCAGCTTCAAAGTGATGAACGCATGGATGAATGTGGCCAGGTTGGAGGCTGAAACATTTAGGGTTTTATAGGTCAAAACCAACATCTTCAATCCGGCCTGGAAAACTATAGGCAGCCAGTGCAGAGAATAGAGCACTGGTGTAATGTGCTTGCGGCAACTTGTCCTCATAACTTGCCTTGCAACTTGCCCGTCCTGGCTGGTGAAAGCCAGCTAGGAGATGCTACGATCATTGCTGTCTGGGGTGGTTAGTGCCTCCCTTCAGGAGGGCAGGGTGCCTGAATTACTGAAGGAGGCTGTGGTTAGGCCCCTACTCAAGAAACCATCTCTTGACACAGAAGCTCCTGCCAGTTATCGGACGGCCTCTAACCTTCCCTTTTTAGGGAAGGTTATTGAACGTGCTGTGGCACGGCAGCTCCAAGAACAACTGGACCACACCAGTTTCCTTGACCCCTCTCAGTCTGGGTTATGGCCTGGGTATGGTATGGAGACTGCATTGGTTGCCTTGACTGATGATCTCTCTCTGGCGTTGGACCAGGGTCATCAGATCTTACTGGTCCAGCTAGATCTTTTGGCTGCATTCGCCACAGTCAATCATGAGGTGTTGGTGACTCGCCTGTGGGACCATGCCGGGATTGGAGGAACAGTCTTGGACTGGTTTTGTTCATTCCTGGTCAGGAGAACTCACCGGGTGGTCTTGGGGGAGTGTATGTCTTCCCCCCGGGACCTCACGTGTAGAGTCCCGCAGGGTGCCATTCTGTCCCCCCTCTTGTTTAGCATCTATATGCAGCCATTAGCAGAGATTGTGAGAGTGTTTTAGGGCATGCAGTGTCAACAGTATGCTGATGACACTCAGCTCTACCTCTCTTTTTCCATTGTCCCAGGCCATGCAATCTCTTTATTTCCCAGTGCCTGTCAGCTGTGGGAGCTTGGATGAGGTTGAATCATCTGCAGCTGAATCCTAACAAGATGGAGGTGATGTTGGTGGGTGAGGGTTGGGGGGCCTGGGAGTGGTTGAATCTCCTCTTGTGGGGGTGGGGGGTTCGCCCTCCCATGGTGTCGCAGGTACGGAGTCTGGGTGTGCTCCTCGGTTTACAGCTCAACCTGGAATCTCAGGTTGTGGCCATGGTGGGGAATGCATTTTGGCAGTTACATCTTGTCCGGTGGCTTTGGCTGTATCTCAGACTCTGATCTCGCCACTGTCATCCATGCCTTCATCACCTTGAGGCTGGATTACTGAAACACGCTGTACGTTGGGCTGCCCAAGAAGCTGGTCCAGAGGATGCAGCTGGTGCACAATGCCACGGCCCGTCTCCTTACTGGGGTGGCCCTCAGGGAGCACATGACACCTGTGCTCTGCACTGGTTGCCTATAAAGCACCGGGCCAGGTTCAAAGTGCTGGTTTTCACCTTCAAAGTCCTTCACATCCTGGGCCCTGCCTATCTCTGGGATCGCCTCACTCCCCATGTGCCCGTGCAACCCCTGAGATCATCCATGGGGGCCTTTCTGGAGGTTCCCCAGGTGAGATGCGTGGCCACTGATGTGAGATCTTTTTCGGTGGCTGTCCCCGTACTCTGGAATTCGCTCTCAGAGGAGGCTCGGTTGGCCCCCAACCTCCTATCTTTTTGATGTTTGTGTAAGACCTGGCTGTTCTGCCAGGCTTTTGGTGAGGGGTAGGGGGGGGTAGGGTTTGGGAGGGAGGGTGAGTTTTATGATTTGTTTTAAAAATAAATAAATTATTGTTCAATTTTTTTGTGTGTGGTTCACCGCCCCGAGCTGCCTTGGGCAGGAGGGGCGGGATACAAGTTTAAAATAAATAAATAAATAAATAAATAAATAAATTCTACAGCTGCTACAACTTCCGGACCATCACCATGGCAACCATGTGGAGTGTGTTACAATAGTCCAATCTCAAAGTAATGAAATCATAGATGATAGTAACCAGGTCAGAGTCTGAGATATATGGCCAAAGCTGCAACACCAGATGTAATTGGTGAAACATGCTCTTTGCCACAGTATCCACCTGAACATCCAGGCAAAGCCGGGAATTGAAGAGCACTCCCAGACTGCAAACCTGGAGAATCAATGGGGGACAAACAACATCAATAACAGGGGACATCACACCCATCGCCTTACTCACTAGCATCACCTCCGTTTTTTCGTGATCCAGCCTCAATTGGCTTGCCCCCATCCAGTCCCCCACAGTTGCCAAACATCGGGTAAGAACCAAGACTGTAGGGTCTGGGTCGCATGAAAACAAGAGGTAGAGTCTGATCTTCACCCAACCCTGCCTAAATGTCGAGCTTTCTTCAAAATATTTGTGTAAATTCTTTTACACAATCAACCACTAATCTCTGCACTTGTAAGGTGATGCTTTCTCAATTATTAAGGAATGAAAGAGTCAAACAGATTTAGACCCAAGTCCTGAAGCACAGTCTGCAGACAGACATTTGCACCCTGCTCTTAACTCTGAATTGCTCACAGCTGAGATTTGTGTTATGTTGGGTTTATGACATCTACACATTTTTGCATTTATTTGTTTTTTTGTTTCAGATTTCTTAACCACGCTTCCCAAAAGCTCCAGGCAGTTTACATCATAAACGTTTAGTAAGTAATCATAAAAAATATACAAAAATTAATCCTCAAAAATATAAAATATATAAAATTCCCATTAAAATAATTCCCAAACCTTATCCTTGCCTTCCAAAGGCCTGACCAAATAAAGAGGTCTTACATTACCCCCAGAAAATGTTTAAGATTTCGCTTTGATTCACCTCCAGAGGAAGAGTGTTCCAAAGCTATTGAGCAGCCATCAAAAATGCCTCTCTATGAGCCCTTGCTGTACAAGCTTGGTGCAACTACAATACTTACAAGAGGCCACCCCTACTAGCTTTACACATAACAGAAAGTCTTTTAGATATGTAGGACCCAAATAATTTAGAGCATTAGAATTTGTAGGGAATTCTTCAGAATTTTTTATCTCCAAGACAGAAAGCTGTTCTCATCACCAGAATTTGGGACCTTGGTTAGGTATTTAGGGTATTTAGAAATATCCTTTCTTTCCGCTAAAATTTGTAAAAGGTAAAAAAACAACAACCCAGCGTTGATGTACTAAATGACAAGAATGCCTATGCACACATACATGCACACTGCATCCTAGTTTGTCAAGGAAGTCCATTTTCCCATGATGCAATGCACACACAGAGCATTTATTTGGGTCCAAAAATGACAGAACAGAATGTTGAGATTTTTCTTTCAATGAGTCCAACCCCCCCCCCCTCCTTTCTTTTCAAGAAATATGTGTGTGTTCAGAATTTCATTCCAAATAATTTTCTTTTGACTCAAATTCCATTTCCTGACCAGGCTTGCTTCACACACTGAGAGACAGGTCTCAGAGACACTTAGGCCGCTTTTAGATGAGCGGCCATGGAAGCACATTCTGTAACGCACCGCTAGGAGAAGCTGCACGGGGTGCATTTACATGCACTGGAAGTGGCCACCTGCTATAGGAATCGATGGCATGCGTGGCCTCCCGCGGCCTCTTTAGAGATGCATTCTGGAAGCCTATGTATCTGGGTTTCCAGAATGCATCTTCAAATATGCCGCGGGAGGCCGCGCACATTGCCAATTCCTATGATGGGCGGCCACTTCCGGTGCATGTAAACGCACTACACGCTGCTTCTCCTATCAACACGTTGAAAAACGCACTTCTCTGGCCGCTCGTCTAAAAGTGGCCTTAGACCGCTTTTACACGAGGCACTGAAAAAGCACCTCCAAAGATACACAGGGCGAGAAACCTGCTTGAGGGGTGTTTAGACATTCCCCCATTTTACCGGAAGTGACCTTGCTCCTACTCAAAGCAGTGGCCGCCGAGAACAAGCGTAGGTTTGAAGATGCGGCGTCATAAAACCCCCACTAGAGGGGTTTATAATGCTGCTTCTCCAAACCTACACTTGTTTCTCGGTGGCCACTGCTTAGAATGGAAGAAATGTAGTGCGGGGGGACATCTAAACACCCCCCATGCAGGTTTCTCTCCCTGCATATCTTTGGAGATGCTGTTTCAGCACCTCATGTAAAAGCGGTGTTAGAGTCATCTTTGAATGATGGAAACTGATATGGACTTGACTCTTCCTAATAAGTTTTCTGATTTATATCTGTAGATTTAAGTTCAGGTTTCATTTCCTTATTTCTCATTGGGAGCCTCCTTAGTTGTTAGGTACAGGAGGTCCTTTCTTTTAAAGCCATCCCTGTAAAGTAGAAAATAGATATGCTGCACCATAAAATAGTTAAGCAGCCACCTCTGAGGGACTACATGCTGGTGCTGGGCTCAGTTTTAATGATGAGGGTAAGAAGGACATGACAGAATCATAATTTCAGTAAAGTGATAGCTTGGATCTGAACATATCACAGAAGGAAAACTATTAATTTAAAACACATTACTTGGGCTAATTTGCACAGGTTCACTCTGAAGGACAAGCCTACATTACAATTAGCCTCTTGCTCTCTGAATATTTACGTCGTTTAGCAATAAAAACAACCTGTGAATTAGTTTCATTTTCACTTTGGAGGAAGCCATTATGGTGAAGGCTCATTAAAATTGACACATTTGTGCTGCCAGCTTTCCATCCAATATTTCCTGAATGGGGAAGTTGCATATAGTCCTAATGGATGGTGCAATTTTGTGTGAACAGGTCACGGTGTCAGAAGGGGATATTAAAAGAAATCAGGAAATGTTTTAAGGCCCCTAGACAGAGAACAGAGAGGAAAGTTTAAATAGGAGTGTTTCATTGTTAATATCAAATATGGGTGGGGAAACATTTCCCTCCCAAGGGACACCTTGAAATTTACTACAAGCTCTGAGGGTCACATAGGAGTTGGAGGAAGTGGGGCTTAAAGAAAAGGAGGAAAGAGCTGAATTTCCTGAGGGGCGGGGGTGAGAAACCTTCAAAAGCTGAGTAAATATTCTTTCATCAAACACATGCGGTGTTCTAAATGCAATCGGCATGTAGCATTCATAGATCCATGTCATAGATATGTCGTCCCCTATATGTGCCTGTTTTCATATCTACTCCCTTACATTAAGCTCAGTGTTTCAGTGCTTGGGAGTAGAAACTGGATCCAGAGGCTGGATCCACGAACTGGAAAGGGGTTGCATTAAAACTAGTATCGGATCACTTTTTGGCCCTGGGTCTGCGATTCCCCACACCTGAATAAAATCTTTACAAGTAGGTTTGCATGCTGAAATGCAAGGGTCTAGGTATTGCTGAATTCCTAGGAACGCTATCCTCAGTTCAGGAAAGTCTCAGAGCACATCTTGAACATTTTAAGCACAGGTTTAAATCTCAGTGGCCGCGATCCCACGCCCCACATGGAATCCCGTGCATGAATGGGCATCCCCACAGTTTCTGCGGTGCACATTGTGCCCGCTGTGGGGATCCATGGGGTTTGTGTGCCGCTGTGATCCACGGGGATTGGGATCAGCCCCACTGAATTGAGTCCCATAGAATGTAAGCGCATACTTAAAGTGAAGTGGTTTCTTTTGGGGCTTTCATGATTCAATACTGATTTAGCATCAGATGAGAATGTGCTTAGGACACTGCATGTGACACCTCATGTGTTTGACGAAAGAATATTTACTCAGCTTTTGAAGGTTTCTCTCCAATGCCCCTCGAGAAATCCAGCCTTTGTAGCTCCTCCATCGCATTCATTTATACACTTGCCATTTCTGTTCTGTCTCTCAGCTCTCTTTTTGCCTTCCCTTCAGAATACCTGCCTAGCTCACAAAAGCCCAGACATTTCTTCTGGTTAGAAAGAAAGAAACTGTACTGAATGGAATATATTTGTTTTGGGAAATCTAGTCTGCTGATATATATCATCAATATTAACTATGTCCTGCATGGCACATGGTATGAAAGGCATAGGGAGAAAAAATTATCTAATTACCATTTTATTTGAATGCAAATGAGTTGAATCCAAAGAGGAAAGTCAACAAGGAACAAAAATTAATGGTTCCTTTCTAATTTATTTATTTTTTTGCCCATCCTCTCACTTTTCTTTTGAATGGAATAAGCCGAGAAGAGAAGAGATCCGATTCATACTATTCTTATTTACTTACAGGGGAGTCGTTTTGTTAACTTGGCAATAAATGAAGATAAAGGGAAGGGAGTTACTACTGTAAACTGTAGTCTGAAACCGTTATAAGGCAGCCCCTTTTCTTTTTATCTCATGCTGTGAGTGAAAGTCTGCTAGGAGTGATAAGAAACTTCTGTTTATCTGAATATTTTGTCATGATCGCTCAAAATACACAGCCATGGAATACTTATTTCTGAGGGTTTTGATTTGCAGTTGATTAGGTTTCATACCCATAATGATCTGCAAGGCAGTTTCAACATTAATGAAATATTCAGTTGCATAATAACAATACTTTATTTTATCTAGTCCTTTTTTATTGATAAATATAAATATGTTTGCATCATGACTGAAAACGACTGCATTTTGAAGTTCACTCGGAACTTATGGCCCATTTAACAAGTTTACAATGGGTGTTGCCAGAGATTATGGGTGTCTTTAGACATAATGTCAATGGGTGTCTGAATATGTATTTTGACCTTGATATGAACACCAGATTGGCCCTGTGTTCACCATGAGGCACTGCTTAGACACACAGCCCATCTTGGGGCCAATCGGTGTTTTGCTCAATACCCAATTCCAGCATGCAAGTACTGTTCCCTTGTTCCCCATGTTGTACCTGTTAACACGCCATGCAATATCATTAGACACAACACTGGCCATGTGTTCAGTTGAAACATGCAGACTATCCTTGTGATGCAATGGTTTTCACATCACGTGTTAAAACGGGTGGCCAAATTGGTGTTGGGGTTGTTATGGTGCTTACACACAACGGCCGAACATGTGCTTAGGGGTTTTGACACCTGATCTTTGTTATGTCTAAAGACACCCAATGAGAAATCTAATCCCTAGAAAATCCATTGTGCATTGAACTGGCTAATGCCATCCCAATCCTGTAGCTGCTCTGAGAGACATTCATGCTGCTGTGGGTTCCAGTCAGAGTGGGACTGAGGGACAGGCAATCTAGGTAGGTGTCTAAGGTGGTGTCTTAGGAGGGGATGCCACAGCTGCCACTGCTGCCTGCTGCCACTTACTGCTGAAGCCACCTGCACAGCTGAGCCAGGATGAGATCAGCTGTGCAGGTAGATGCAGCAGCCAGTTTCCCTGTGCAGGCCTCAGGCACACACACCAGCCCCTTCCACATTTTCTCTCAGTGCCCGTGCACAGGGAAATCGGCTACCACACTACGGGCCACTGAGCCCGTTCACTTCCTGACATCCCCGTCTGCCTGATCACTCAATCCCTAGCCTGCCCCAAGCCCAAGCCCCCAACCCACTCGTTCACCCTCCCACCTGCCAAGCCTTGCCCCCAGCCGAGTTGCCAGCTCCCAGCCTTGCTTCAACTCTCCACTTCCAGCCTCAACCCCAGGCCCCTGCCTCCAGCCCCGTCCCAAGTCCCCTAGGTTGGGTAGTGGTGCCAGGGGCACAGGCTGGCTGGTCAGCAGCTGACGATTTCCCCCAGCTTGGGTAAGTAGGATTTTTAAAATTATTATCTTATGTTTTTCTATTTATTTAATTTAATTATTTTTTTTTAATCTCTCCAAGCGGGAGCCTGGCGTGGTATGGTGAGGGCTGTGGCTTGGGGGAGGGCACACCTTTGGGTGTGTGGCTGGGGGACGTGGCTCCCAGATTACAACAGACTAGAGGTGAGACATTCAAGTTATCTGCACATAACAGAAAATAGATGCAAGGGGCAACTATTTGCCATTTACACTTCCGAGTTTTCACATTCCAATCGCTGATAAAAATCTTAGCGCAAGCACACGTCATGACTGAATGCATTTTTAATCTCCAAAAAGTGTAGCTAGTTTTGCACCTAGTAAAACCCATTTTATGCCAAAGATCACTCCAATGGTACACAAATTCAGATTACCCCATGCTTAGAAGTTCCGTAGCACAAACCGTGCTTAACATTGCACATGAAAGACACAGGTCCCTTGCAATAGATTAGAGGTAGAGGGGTGCACCAGGGAGCCATGTTGTTTTTCATTTTCCATTTTCTTTATTTAAATTGTTCATTTTCATTTTCATAAATATCAAAATTTAATATATTTTTTTCTTTTATTTTTTTATTTCCATTGGTTTCAATGGAACAAACATTTTTGGCTTTATCCTTTTTCTTTTTCATTAAGTTTGGATGAAACTTGGAAGGACCTCCAATGGAAGTCATTAATTGTTCCAAATTTCAGAAAGCTATGCATATACATTTGTGGCTGTAACTTCTTTGTCTCCCATTTAATGTGGATGAAATCTGGCAAGTTTATACCCCTCCCCAGGTTTACTATTTATGATAACTTTAAGAAGGATTCAATAAAGGGTCCTTGTGGTAATTAGCTTATAAATGTATGTCTGACTAACATCTTTGTAGTCCAACCAGTGTACATGAAATTTGGCAAGGTTGTATCTCACACCTTCAGGATCGTCTCTGACAAATAGCAGAAATATGTGATAAAGTGTCCCAATTTTATATGCCTGCACAGTATATGCAGAGAATGAGCCTATGCCAGGGATTCTCTTACGTGTCACTGTGGTATGTGATCTGTTTGTGGTACGTTACGAAATGTCTTTGTGATTCCAATTTTCCAGCAGAAATGTCAACCAAATAATCTCATTCTGTGCTGTGACAAACTTCTCTCCCCCACTTGTTACTGGGAAATTGGAAGCATCTGTTAGGAAAGAGCCAATAGAGATTCTCTTATGCCCCTTGTCACAGTGCTGCAGGATGTGATTGCGATGATAATTGGTGAGCTTGGATGTGTAAACCATGTATCCTGGTTTCTGGGATGTTATCCCCAAAGTCCCAGTTATGTCCCTTCTATGCCTGCCTCAGTGCCGCCCCCTATGCCCACCTTGAAGCAACCACCAATTGGTCCTGTAAAGCTGGAAGCATGCAGTTGCCAGTGAATGTGTCTGTCAGTATGTTAAGTTGCTCCCCATCCTCCCTCCCCTTGCCATGCCAGGTGCCTGCCTCTGACTGACACTGCATGTGCTACTATTTATTTGAACAAAAAACAAAACAATGGTCTTCAAGGGGACAACTTGAATTGCTTATAAAATTGGTGCCCTTTGTGAAATTGTCCTGTAGTTTGACAGAAATGACAGGGAAAGTTGGGATACATTCCTACCAAATGTCTTGTAAACAGGTTGGAATATAAAAATGTTACAGCCAGAAATGCATTTTCGTTAGTGGCTTATAACATCAGGACCCCTTATTCCTTTCTTAGGCACGTTGTCCACTGCAGGGGTCTTTGTGCCCACCTCATAGAGGAAGAAGGCACTGGG
The DNA here is from genome assembly GCA_003113815.1 of Sphenodon punctatus. NCBI lineage: Eukaryota > Metazoa > Chordata > Lepidosauria > Sphenodontia > Sphenodontidae > Sphenodon > Sphenodon punctatus. The sequence continues at coordinate 5,121,839 of QEPC01012435.1, forward strand.
TGGGGGGAGGTGGTCTTTCATCCTGGTCCCAGGAGCGGGGTTGAGCTGGCTGCAGCCTTGCAAGCTGCTCAGGATTGCAGCTTGCAAGGGAGAGGCGGTGGCATGAAGAATGCGATGTTTTGTTACTGGCCACATGTCTGGAAGCACGCTGCGTAGCCCTTCATTCGGTTGGCAGTGCGTTATCGAAGAGGACGTGATTTGCGACTCTAGTAGGCCACGGAGATGGATCGGGTCCCCCCCTTTGGGGGGGCTGTTCTGAGAGTTTTGTTTTGTGCCAGGAGACGAGTGGCAGCAGGGGAGTACCCTCCGGGGGTCTTGTGCCAGGGGTGTTTGGATCGCTGGGAGGGATCGCCCCCCTTTTGCCATGGCTCGGAGCCTAGGGAGGGAAGGTGGGGATGGTAGGGAGGCAAGGGAAAGAGGGAAGGAGGCAACAGGAATATCAAGAGTCTGTCACAGTTCCAGGGTCGGAGCCTAGGGAGGGAAGGAGTGGAAGGTAGGGAGACAAGGAAAAGAGGAAAGGAGGCAACAGGAATAGCAAAGGAACCTCTCAGCCACTCTCTGCTACCAGGGAGACATGGTGCTCAGCATCAGAACCAGTCAAGCTGGCCTTAAGAAAGCATACGGCTCATCATTGATCTCAAGGAATGGGGAACCAGGGAAGGGGAAGCCAAGGGAGATCAAGGTAGGACTCAGGAATCCCAAGGTGGGGAACAGGGGAGGCCAAAGGCAGAGAGCGAGGGAACCAGGGATGGGGAAGTCACAGACAAGGAGTGGGGAGCCAAGGCAGGGAGAAAGGGGACCTGAGGCAGGGAAGGAGAAGCCAAGGCAAGGAACAGGGAGCCAAGGCAAAGAGCAGGGATCCACAGCAAGGAAGGGGGAATCATAGGGACCTGCAGGCAGGGAATGGGAAGCCAAGGCAAGGTGCAGCAACAAGCTGGTAACAGGGGGCTAATGTGCCACCAAGAATTGGGGGCATAGAGGCAGGGAGGGGGCAAGGTGGAACCAGAAATTACAAGGTAAGGCCCTTTAGGAGTCCAGGCCAAAGGGGGAAGGAGTAACAAGGCTACAGAGGAGAACAGTGAGAAACTACAGAACTAGGCCTCTCCTATTAACAGGAGGGCAGACACACAGAGAACAGGAGACACGAGATTGGGGTATGAAGGACACAACCCCACACATAGACAGGACAAGGTGTGAGCTAAAGACAACCAACACACCCCCATGCAGACAGACCGAGGAGTAGGGAAGCTGGGCCAGAAGGGCCCCGACACAGAAGGAATACACGAGGGACAAAGACCAACACAAAGGAAGGGGAGAAGGGTTTCACTCACTCTGAATACAGCAGGGAGACAACACACTGAGACTCCTAAAACACAGACGTAAGGAGGGGTGCAAGCTGGAACCCAGCAACAAGGGTGCAGCGTGAAAGGTGGGACCAGCTAGAATCAAAGAAGGAAGACTAGAAGCTCCACATCTGCCACAGCCGCCAGCAGCCCTAAATACTGTAAGGAGCCAATCAGGCTGTGGCAGGTGGGTCCATGCCCTGTATCGGGTGCGAGTGGAACATGGAGAGAGAGGGAGAAAGGGAAAACAACAAGGCAAGGGGAAAAGCCTCTCTCTGTAGCAACTTGGCCGTGGTGCAGGGAGCAGCACACATCTCAGTTAAGGCCCAAGGTCAGGGGTATGAGGCCAAGCCCTGACACCTTTACTTGTTGTGCTGGGAGTTTGTTTCTGGAGCCTTGAGGGGAGCATCAGAAAGGGAGTTCTCTCTGGCTGTTTTGGGGCGGTGGTGTTTGGATCGCTGGGGAGGGATTACCCCCCCTCCCCAGTGGTTTAAGAGGCATTGGTGCTGTCGCGAGGAGAGCAGTGGTGGGAGGATTCCCTCAAGGTTGTAAAAAGGGGGGCTAAGGCTGCAGGGGGAAGAATGGTGGCCATTCCTGTTGCACACATGGGCAGAAGATAGGGAACAAAGGGGGCCAGTGCCCCCACAAGTAACAACGGGCGTGCTGTAGGCTGGGGGAGGAGGGGAGGCAGAAGGGTTACGCTGGACCCACCACACCCCGAAAACCAGGTCAGTTAGAGATTTTTGACCCTGCCCAGGGCCTGCTGATGGTGGGGAACAGGGACAGCCTCCCCAGGGAAGTAGGAGATATTGGGGAGTTAACAGGGCCATCTGCCCTGGGGGATTTGCTGCGGCAGGCTGGGGCTGCAGTTCAGCCAGGTGGCTCTTCTCCCTCTGGTGGGGCCATGTCAACAGCGCAGTCCAGGTTAGGCCCCTTCAGTGGAGGGGTTCCAGCATGGTCAGGGGCAGGCATTGTTGCAGGCCCTTGAAGCCAAGATGAGTGCGTGGGATGAAGTCATGGGTAGGTTGGCAGAAGTGGGAGTGCTGGGTGCTCCCCCAGTGCATGAAGTGGGTTCAGGGGCAGTTGGGATAGTGTCAGTGGGAGGGGGGAAGGGCGAGCGAGAGGGGAAACCGAGACGACCACAAACAGCCCAAATGCACACGGGGATGCTCTGCAAGGAGGAAAAGTGCCCGTCAGGATAGTGTGTGGGCCCTTCCGTGTCCGTGCGCAAGCGCAAGTGGAAGTCAGGCCCCTATCATCATAGGGCTCAGAGCACAATACCTATGGTCAAGTTTAGGCGAAGGGCGTTTGGAGGGGTAGTGCCGGCAGTCTACCCAGACCAAGTCCCCAGGATGAAACTGTGGAGGAGGGCGCCGACACTGATCGGCATACAACTTATAACGCTGCCGGGCCTTTGCTAGGGTCGTTTTAGCAAGGGTGTGAATTTGCTGGATTTGTTGGGCTAGGGCTCCCGCAGCAGGTACTGATATAGTAGGGAGATTCGGAGAGACCAACTGTGGGTGGTACCCATAGGTGACATAAAAGGGGGACTCCCTGAGAGAAGCATTTTTAGCGTTATTGTATGCTAATTCTGCCATGGGTAGCCACTTGTTCCAATCATCCTGCAAATAGTCGATGTAGCAGTGCAAGTACTGCTCTAGATTTTGATTGACTCGTTCCACTTGTCCATTTGTTTGGGGATGGTAGGTGGTGGATGGTTTTAATCGGACCCTCAAGGCCTTGAAAAGCGGTGTCCAAAAGCGCGAGGTGAATTGAGACCCTCGGTCGCTGACGATCTCTGTCGGCCATCCATGAAGTTTCACAAAGTATCGCAAAAAGAGAAGAGCCGTATGCTGAGTGGTAGGAAGACCCTTGCAGCCGACAAAATGGGCGAGTTTCGAAAAATGATCAACGCCCATGAATATCGTATTGTAGCCTCTAGAGGAGGGTAATTCGACGATAAAATCAAGACCCACTCTCTGCCAGGGCCCCGAAGGGGTAGTGGTAAGCTGAAGGAGGCCTTGAGGGAGCTGCCTAGGGATTTTCGTCCGGGTGCACGTAGGGCAAGCTCCAACATATTGATGTACATCTGCCGCCATGGTTGGCCACCAGAAGGACCGACGGAGGAGGTCTAAAGTTCGCTCCACTCCCGGGTGCCCGGCTAGAGGGGCGTCATGGTGGGCCCACAAGAGGGGTGAATAACATGAGGGGGGAACGACAATCTGCTGAGCCCTCTTGACTAGACCATCTTCTACCGTGTAGGTCGGATCTGTGAGGGGCTGCAATTCGTGCGCCGACGCTTGTCGGAGGAGATCCAGGGTGAACGTGGTAGCAAGAAAAACCCTCTCGTCCAATATGGGGCCCCGGGGATGTAGGTCTTGCTCTTTCCCTTCCTGGTACCTGGACAGGGCATCGGCAAGAATGTTCATTTTCCCTGGGCGGTACTGTATGATAAAGTTAAACCGAGCAAAAAATAGGGCCCATCGGGCGTGGCGTGGGTTGGCAATTTGTGCTGTTTGCAAAAAGGTTAGGTTCTTATGATCCGTCGTTACGGTTATGGGATACTGTGCCCCTTCTAAGTAATGTCGCCAGGTTTCAAACGCGGCTTTGATCGCGAGGAGCTCTCGGTCAAAGATAGTATAGTTTCTCTCTGCCGGTGACAGTTGCCGTGAGTAGTAGGAGCAGGGGAGTGGGTTCCCTTCAGCAGTCTGCTGGAGAAGGACCGCTCCAATCGCGACGCTGGACACGTCGGCTTCCACAAAGAATGGTTGGTGGGTGTTGGAGGAGCGGGGCCTGCATGAAGGCTTTTTTCAAAAATTAGAAGCTGTGTTCCTGTTCCGGGGTCCAGACGAAGGGCTGGTTTTTCTTCAAGAGCCGGGTGAGCGGAGTCGTAACTTCCGCGTAGCGGGGAACGTACTGTCGGTAGTAGTTTACACTACCCAGAAACCGCTGGAGGGCTTTTACTGTCTTGGGACCGGGCCACTGTTGAATTGCATGGATCTTTTTCTGATCCATTTGTATTCCCTCGGGGTTTATGAT
>QEPC01012435.1:5126320-5147436 GCA_003113815.1 Sphenodon punctatus
GACCAAGAGGGAGGGGTTTTCACACAGGCACAATTCAGCAGACTCTAGAGGAATGAAGGGAAGGCAGGAGGAGGCGGGAGCAAGGAGGGAGCGAGTCAATGGGGTTCTCACAAAAGCAATGGTTAACTCTCACAAATAGCAACACTTAGCTTTCGCACGAGGGGGGCCAGTCCTTCCAGACACACGGAGCTCTGTTCACCAGCACCGCTCCTTCCTGCTGCTGGCTAATAAGGTTGAAGCCCCGCCCCCTGAGCGTGCCAGGAGGCGTGCTGAGCGTCTCTGTGGGGGGCGTGGATCTACGTTGCTGTACGAAGGTTCTGCTGAGCCGGACCTACCAGCCCCCGTGTTGCTGTTTGCCAGGACCTCTGTTGGCTGAGTCCCGTCTTCCTCCCGTCCCATGGTAGGTTCCTTGGGCAGGGGGGTGGGGTCCGGGGCCGGCGTGGACGCCCGTCGCGTTGTCGAGCGGCGGCGGGTGACAGATAGTGAGTAATCCAGATTATGTTTTGTTCCAGCCTAGCACGAGAGGAGTAGGTGCACGAGTGCCGATGGTGGATAGCAGGGTCTCTGGGGCAAGCAGCCAGGCAGTCGAGGAGCTCGCAAAAAAGGTGGACCACATGGAGCAGCAGATTGCCAGGATCATGACGTTACTTGAGGCTGGAGGCCGAACGGCGACAGCGAGTGTGCCTCCTGTCGCATCGGCCCATGCAGGGTTTTCTGTGCAGGTGTCCATGAGTGTGGGTGATGGTTAGTATGTAGGGCGAAACAGGTAGGCTGTTTAAGGCGGTGGGGGTGTTGGGTGCCCCCAACTGCAGCAGGCAATGATAGGTCAGGTTCCTGGGGTCAAATGCAGGAGGGGGTCGCGGGTATTGTTGGTGTAACAAGCGCAGCAGCCGCGCAAGCGGAAGAGGTTCCCCCCCCACTTCGGGGTGGGTACGTTAGGGTTTCAGCCCCTATTGGCGTGCACTTAACTCAGTCCACGCGTGAACAAATATGGAAGGGGGAATATATCGACTTTTTTGTTTTATTTTGCGACCCCGTACCAGACCCTAATGTGAAGCCTGAGTCCAGGGAATATGAAAGGGCAAAGCGCAGGAAAATAGATCAGATATGGGCTAACTGGGAGTCAGCATTTATAATATATGTGGGGTGGTCATGCAGGCCTTTCCCACGAGGGCGGTTGCCCGCTGGAAATATTTTGATATTCTGAGGTGGGCCTATTTAACCAAGGAAGGGTTTGGGTGGCTGTGGTATGATGAGGCCTTTAGGCAGAATGTATCCATTACACCGGATGTTAGATTGGATGTCAAAGACCATGACCTGTGGATCGAATGCATCCAGGAAAAAGATGTGGTCAGGGCGAACAGTGGCCGTGTGATAGTGAAGGGTGGTCGGCAGCCAACTGATATTTTTCGAGGTGAGCCAGCTAAGAAAGGGGGTCAGCCTTTGGCATGCTGGGACTTCAGCAAAGAGTCTGGGTGTTTTCAGGCCAGCTACAGGTTTAAGCATTCCTGCTTGCAGTGCAGTGGGCCTGCCGCCTCACCCCCTCACTAACTGCCCTAGATTGAGGAGTGGGGGGCAGAGGGGTAAGCGCCCCTTCCCAGGTGGGGGAGCCCGCATGGGGGGGTGCAGCCCATGCAGGGGCCAATAAGGGCGCCAACGCCAGTTAGGTGGTGAGTGCTTAAGGAATTGCTGGTTGAGTATTCGTTAGAAGGGGTTGCTCGTTATGTAGTTGAAGGGTTTCGTTTTGGTTTTGAAATTCCATTCCAAGGGGTTCGCGAGCACATGTCTGTATGTAATTTGAAGTTGGTGGTGAGTATGGAGGAAATTGTTGAGTGGAAGATTGAGAAGGAAGTTTTGGAGGGCAGGGTCACCGGCCCTTTCAAGTGTTTGCCTATGGTCAACTTAAGAATATCGCCACTGGGTATTGTTCCCAAGAAGGCCCCCGGGGAGCACAGACTCATTCACCATCTGTCATACCCTAGGGGGTCTTCGGAGAATCATGCTATCCCGCATGAAATCTGTACAGTGCACTATGCTTCTTTTGATGTTACGGTTGATCTGGTGTGTAGATGTGGGAGGGGTGCACTCATGGCAAAGAGCGACATTAGATCTGCATTTCGCCTTTTGCCAGTTCACCCCAAGGACTTTGACCTCCTTGGTTTTTCATTTGGGGGGCAGTTTTACTATGACAAGGCCATGACCATGGGATGTTCCATCTCATGTGCAACCTTCAAGAAATTTAGCACAGCACTGGACTGGATAGTGAAACATAGGGTGGGGCTGTGTCATGTGACCCATTATTGGGAAGATTGTTTGTTTATCGGAAGGGCAGAGTCACCGGAGTGTAGCGACCTATTGGGGGTGTTCCGGGAAGTGGCAAATTTGGTGGGGGTTCCTTTAGCTGAGGAAAAGACCGAGGGTCCTGCATCGGTGATGACATATTTAGGAATAGAATTAGACTCGGTAAGGGAATTGTCTCGGTTACCCAGGGCTAAGCTTTTTGAGTGCAGAACGAGGTAAGGTCATGTATAGAGGCTAATAAGGTGACTTTAAGAGCTCTGCAATCTTTGCTCGGCAAGTTAAACTTTGCTTGTCATGTGGTGGCACCAGGTCACGCCTTTTTATCATGTTTATATGCTAGGACAACTACGGTATCAGTGCCTCACCATTGCATCAGGGTGACAAGGGAAATGCGGGAGGATTTGGATGTTTGGTTAGAATTTTTGAGAAAACACAATGGGGTTAGCCTGTAGCATAAGTTGTACTTACTCGAGCCTGAATTACAGGTGCACTCTGATGCAGCTGGTGCGGCAGGGTTGGGAATTTATTTCAAGGCCGTTGGTGTTCTGAGAAATGGTCGGTGCAGTGGCAGGATTCAGGTATTTTGAGGGATTTGACCTTCTTGGAACTATTTCCTATCATGGTGGCAGTGCACATGTGGGTGGACAGCTTCCATGATAAGAGGATCATATTCTGGTGTGATAATTTAGCGTGTGGTTAATTCCCTTTCTTCCAAGTCAGAGAGGGTTATGTATCTGGTTAGGGTGTTCGTTTTGTGGTGTTTGCAACCTAATATAGTGTTTTGTGTGAGACATATTCCGGGGGTTAAGAATGAGATAGCTGATGCCCTCTATTGTTTGCAGATGCAGTGTTTTGGGAGCTTGCTCCCTTTGCAAGGAAGGATCACGACTTCGTCCCCAGACAGCTTTGGAGCGTTGGGGGCTAGAGGTGATGGACACAGTGAAGGGTTTTGTGTCCTCAGCAACTTGACTTGCATACGAGAGGGTGATCAAGGAATTTTTAGGGTTTGCCTGGGTCAGGGGTTGGGCATTGTTAATCCCGGTCCCATTGGATCAGACAGTGTAGTTCGGGTGCGAATTACATAGGAAGGGTTTAGTGGCTGGCACTATAGCTACGACATGGTCTGCTTTGGCCTTTATGTCTAAGTTGGTGGGGATGCAGGATTACAAAGGGGCCCCAGTGCTTCAGGCAATGATTGTCTCATGAAGGAGGCAGGGCTGTGTACGGGTCGATAGCAGGGTTCCATTGTCCCCCAAGATTCTGGCTGATGTTGTAGGCAAGCTGGTGGAGGTGCGCTATGATCTTAGTGAGGTTTGTTTGTTTAAGGCGGCATTCGTGGTTGCCTTTTTCGGGGCTATGCGAATTAAATGTTCATTGTAGGCATGACAGGGCAAGAAGGGAATTACAGGTTGGTGACGTGGCTATGACTGGGGTTGGTATGGAGGTGTGTATTCATTTTTCGAAGACTGATTAGTTAGGAAGGGGCATGAAGTGGCGCTAGCCAAGTCTATTGAGCCACTTATGTGCCCGATGGTATGCATGGAAAATTATTTAAGGATTAGACCTGGTTTAATGGGATCATTGTTTGTGCATCAGTCAGGTCTGTATTTAACCCATTACCAACTTCTAGCAGTACTAAAGCGTTGTTTGGTTTTGCTAGGGTTGTCTGGAGTGGTGTTTAGGTCCCATTCATTTAGGATAGGGGTGGCCTCAGCGGCAACTGCAGCCAGTTTCACTCCCAGGGAAATTCAAAGGATAGGCAGGTGGCAGTCGGGTGTGTTTAGGTCTTATGTTCGCCCGCCCGTTTCCAATGCTTTAGATTAATGTTAAGCCACCAAGTAATTGAAGGTTGTATTTTATTTTTTATTTTTCATAGGAGGTGGCCGTAATTGCCAAAGAAAGGTAATCTGGATCATTAGCCACAGTTTTGTCAGGTGGGCAGCGAAACAAGCTAAGACAATTGGCTGGGGCACACAGCTTGGCCTGGCTTCCAAAGGTTTTGTGGTATGGAAGGGAAGGACAGGAATGCTATGGCCCCAGCGTATGCTAGTGTTGGGTTGGTTAGGCCAACGAGTCCCAGATGGGATATTAATCCATCTGGATGAGAATGACTTTACGAGGGGATCTGGGTTGGATCTAACAATAATGATCAGGCAGGATTGGGTCCAGTTGTGGGAGCTTTTTCCACAGGCCACTCAGGTTTTCATGGAGATGTTGCAGAGGATCAGGTGGCCAGGGGCCACCAATCCCAGAGCAGTGAATAGAGCTCGTAAAAAGGTTAATCTGGAGGTCAAAAAATGGATTGTTCCACTTGAGGGTATGTGGCTCAGCCACCTGGGAATAAGGTGGAACATGCCAGAGTTATTTTGGCAAGAAGGGGTGGATTTATCTGAGCAGGGTTTAGACATGTACATTGGAAACATAAAAGGGATATTACAAGGATTGTTATGAATGAGGCGTTCAGAGGGTATAATTCCATTGGGGTGAATCTGGCTTCAATTATGGGGGTGTTAAAGTAAGCAAAGCTGCTGAACTTGTGGCGGTGTTCAGTACCATAGGGTTAAACTGGTAATGGCTTTATAGCCTGGGTGTATGGGCAGATGATTGGTTTCATTCTGAAACGTGTACCTGCTTGGTAATTTAGGGGATGGGTGCCCCAGATTATCTCAGGAAGGAAGGGCAGGCGTTGTGTGCATACGGGTAGGACTTAAGAGGTCCCGGGCTTTGCATCAGCAACGCCTGTCCTTCTGGAAATGGATCAATTTGGTCCATTGGAAGGGGATTGGACCAGTATCTCCAATCCAGAATGGTTGGCATTATGGTACTGAACGTGGGGAGTGAGAGATAGTGGAAGTGTTAAGTTATCTCATCTCATCACCACCACCACCACTTGTTATTTCACCCAAGTTAATTCGAAATAATTCTAATCAGCATCTAATTGGACACTCTAATGGAAAAGGGGTTTGATTAATTAGATACCCTAATTTACATCACAATTTGCCTGGGAGATTCGATATAGGGAAATTGGCTTTTAATTCTATTCACCGTTCTTCATGGTTGTTAATTGGATTTAATTGGTTTTTAATCAGTTTCTTGTTCTCTTAACAGGTTATTAATTAAGATTGACTTCAACAAAACAGCTGCAGCCAGTTTTACCCATATCCTTTGTGTCTGTGCCTTATTTCTAGTGCAGGGGCAATCCAATCTTTCTGGAATTGGGAAGGATTAGTAATATTATGGAGGGACATAACATTACCAGAATTCATGCAAATTGGATGGAAGATAAATAAGTTCTAGCCAGGAATGTCTATGGAGCTTTTCTTAAAATCACAACGTTCAATTGCTTCTAAAATCGGTCCCCTTTATCCAATCAATTCAAAATTTGGTACACATAGTGCCCTCTGTTGGGGGTACAACATTTCCATGTTTCATAAGAATTGAATAAGAAGCAGAAAATGTATAGCTAGAATTATGTTTTTCAGTATTTTCCAATTATTTCAAAAACAATAATTCATTTTAATTTTGTTTTCATTTATTATTATTATTATTATTGTTGTTGTTGTTTTTACAATAACCAAAAATAAAATTAAAAAAAATGGTTTTTTTATAACAAATTGCACACCCCTAATTAGAGGGCAATATCCAGGGGTATTTATAAATAAAGAATTATTTTTATTCAGGTGTATTGAGATAGCAGGTGCCAACGGGCTAGAGCTGAAATGAGTACCTGCAAAAATGGGTATACCTGCCAAAATTGTGGTACTTGACCTGGTCTGGCAAAATCAGAAACTAATTGGTACCCAATTAGTTCTTAAAGGGACACCCAATGTACTGTTTTTATCCCAATTTACCAACATCTGGTCCTGGTTTTCTGACATCTGGTAAAGCTTTTTTTACTTTCTGCCCCAATTCCCCCCAAAGTTTAGCAATCTGTTACTTTAAATCGGTAACTCAGCAATGTTAGTACCCAGAATTTGGGATTAAGCAGGTGCTGAATCTATGCTTGGAAAAACCATTAGCACATAACACAGTCCTTAACCTCATCTTTCATGTGAAAAAAGACAACAGTTGATGTTTACCAACTTCCCTTTGGAGACATTGTGCATCTGTGTGCAGGTGGCAATGTCCTAAAGGGGTAACGTTGGAGAGTCACTAACTCGCAAGTTTTTGCAAAAAAGCATGTGTACCTGGAATAGGAAAATACACCAGGACAGAAGATGTGATTTTTAATAAAAATTGCAGGTATTATCTGCAGATAGAAAACCAGCTACCCCTTTCAGCTTTACAATGGGCAGTAACGAAGATGCATAGTGCAACACAACTGTACGATAGACAGTCTCACCTCTAACAAGTTTCCCATCTAAAGCAGGCAAGATTAACTCAGGGCTGAGAAAAGGATAGATTCTAGAAGGAGAGTGAGCAATTGGATAGATGAAAATGTTACTTTAATTTCACAAATCCTTATCCAGTATTGAGGGTGGGAGGAAAGGGTTGAGATTATTAATTTTTGTTTTGTTTCTAATCTGTTTCCATACCTAAAATGGGAATAAATGCATGGCCCTTTTCACACAGAAACTTTAATACTGATAAAATCGGTGTTAATTTTATTATCCACGTTGCAGGACACCCATAGAGCACACCTGTAGCCCTGCAACATGTATAATAAAATGTAACACCCATTTTATCGGTGTTGGGAGCATCTGTGTGAAAAGGGCCTATGGTCATTTTTACACGGATGGACGCCCCCTCCCGCCCGCTTGGTGTTCAGGGAGGCGGCCATCCATGTACACGGATGGCAGTGAATGGGGGGATGGATGTCCGCTCGGTGTTTGTGGGTAATTTCAGACATGACGGTCCTTTCATCCTGCCACGCTGAACCCTGGACCAGGCTCCGTCTCAGATCCCAGTTTGTGATCAAACCGGCCATCCATCAGACGTGTCGGCCTGATCGCTGTTGGGAATCCCGGAGAGGGCGGGGCTTGGCCTCATCCCCCTGTATTCCCTCGGACGCCCACCCATTGGGAGGTGGGCGCAGCAGCCAATCAGGCCACTGCATCCAATTCCGTCCCATGGTTGGGACCTGATTCCAGGATGTGACTGGGTAACAGTCGTTATCCACAGCCATTACCAGCCCTGTCCCAGATCGTGGCCAAACTAACCACAGATCTGAGGATGGGGCTGGCACCATCCTCAGAACCATGGTTAGGTTTGACCCCCGCCAGAGATTCACTCTAGTGAACATCTGGCAGGGTTCAAACAGATGTGCATGGGATCACAGCCACCACTCTGAATCCACTGTGATTGAGGGTGGTTGATTGTGATCTTGTAATGTCTGAAATTACCCCATGTGAACACCGAGCGGGAAGGGGGGGGTGCGTGCTCCTGTGCAACACCCACCTGCACCAAACACCTACCCACCTAGACCCACGGAGTCCTCCAGAAAACCATCACATGGGTGGAGGTGGGTGAAGATGAGTAGAGGATAGTCCCATAAATGGCTATTTGTCAAGTCGGTCATGACTGGGATGTAACCTCAGACTGTTGGAGCTGAGAGTAAATAGGAGGGAATGGATCACTCCATTATGACGTGGCATGCGCTCCTTTGAAGTGATTGATGGTGGCTACTGTTGGAAAATGGATGTTTGCCTAGATGGACCATTGCTCTGACCCAGTATAGCATCATCTATGTTTCCTACATAGAACATTTGTCTCCAAATGGGCAGGTGGATGCTGCATAGGTCCTACTGATGGACCGTGGAAGGGGCAGCGAGGGATCACTTTGCAAACATAGAGGTCCAGGGTCTCTATCCCAGAACTATCCTCTAGGGGAACATTAGGGTCCATACTATCCCAATTCTCATCCCAGCCATGTGGCATGGAGGACAGGATGGTTTTCTCAGCCAACTGCACAATTTAAGAAAGTCGGGGAAATGTTATTTGTCTTTGTAACTAAGCAGCATTAAACTGTTCTTTGGATTAACTCATATAAATAAATCCTGCAATTTTTTCGTAAGCTGAAAATGCACAAATAAGTTAAAATAAGCTATTTTTCTTTTGGTGACAAACAGGAATTGGTTCATTTGCTTTTGATATTTCAAACAGACAAATCCAAGAAGAACATAATAAAGCTAAATCCTCTAAGGTACAGTGTTTCGAGTTAATTCCAGAGTTAGAAGACAATGTGTTTATGAATGGAATGCAAAGGGCAAACTTATTAATAAAGCAAACTGTTTTATCTATAGGATTATAGATCAGCAGGTTTTAATTTACGATTACTATTCTTGCTCTTTATGTTCATTATTAGGTGCTCATACTGTCAAAGAGCTGATCAGCCTTACATCTGATTTTTTTGGAAGCTGTTTTCTCCATTGCTAGTGGCTTCCTATTCTACCATTATGTCATGCTTGGAGAACTTTGTAATTCTTTCCAAACTGTTACACTGTACCATTTGTATTTTTGGAAAACATGGATCATAACTGGAGCCCAGAGACAAACTGCCTACTGCTATGCTGTAGCAGGAAATGGTCTTGCTGTGGTTAAGTGTTGTCAGGATTAGGTCCCAAGAGTCTGAGCCACTTTAGAGGGTTAGCAATACATCTTTATTTACATAGGCATAGTCTATACCAGGGGTGGGGAACCTCAGACCCAGGGGACAAATGCAACCCTCGGAAAGTTTTTATGTGGTCCCTCTTCAGTGCCTGGATCTGCCCCCTCGATCCAGTCTCTACCCCAAGCACTGAACAACTGAGCCCAGGATCATGGGACAGAGGTGAGAGCATGCTCACAAGGGTAGAGGACAGATCCATGGCACAGAGCCATGATCTGGGCCCTCATTTTCTTGGATACACCTGTTAAGTGTCCCAGCCCCAACCTCTATGTGGCCCTTGGAGCTCATACTAATTTTCAGTGTGGCCCCCGGGACAGAAGAGGTTCCCCACCCCTGGTCTATACATTCTGTTTCCTCTCTGTACACAAGTCTATATTATGAACCCAAGCCTAGCCAGGTAGCAATCCTCCTGTAGACTCACACATTCAGTTCACTCCCCCTAGGAGCCAGGTTCTTCAGGTCAGACTCAGCTCCATGGTCTCCTACAATTCTCCAGCGAGATGTGTCTCCTTCTGTGTTCAGAGAGCAATTGACTCTTCTGCGCTGGTTCTTCCCCTCTTTTATATCCAGGAGTGGGCGTGGCTACCTTCCCATGCTGCAACTCTTAAAGGGCCCACAGTCCCTTTGTGGCTCTACTCTGCCACACATGCATTGGTTTCTTGCATTTGCACACACACAAATTGATATCTTACTGTATGCAAATATGGACAAGCAATTGCACACACATTTTTGTGTGGATAACTCATGTTTTCATCTTCCGTCAATGTGTCTGCAACAGAATGAGTTGGCCCTTCATGAATTTTGGCAGCTGTGCTCCCTGTGAGGGCAGATGTTGATGCAGGGCTATCACACTGACCTCCATGCCACCTAGGAGATATCCAGAGCTCAACTCTACAAGTTCTTCATTCAAGGGCACACTCCTAAATTTCATCCCCTGCCCCATTAGTGCTGATTGGTCAAAGCTAACTTATTTCAAATTGGTGGACTGAAAGGATAAGGGACTCACCGGATGGACAGGGTGTCTGAGCAAGTAGAAGGCTACCTTATTGCTGCTGTAAAAGACTCTGGCCACTTTCAGACATGCCCCTCCCTGCACATATTTGGGCTACGGGCGGGGGGGGGGGCGGGCAGGATGCACATCCCAAATATGTGCGAGGATCGACCGGTCTGAAAGCGCCCCCCCCCCAGTGCGGCTTTGCCGGCAGAGACGTTCAGGGATGCAGAGATTGATTTCCTGCTCTGCATCCGTGTGCATCTCTGTCATCAAAGCCACACGGGGGTTGGCTTTCAGACCGGCCAGTCCCCACGCATATTTGGGCTACGCATTCCCCACCCCCACCCCCGCAGCCCAAATATGCCCGAGGGGGCAAGTCTGAAAGTGGCCTCTGATTTGAATGATGACCTGAATCCTGCCCATCATTAGTCCTGACCTGTCTAGACTTGCTCTGGATCCTTCCAGTCCATTCCTGTCCCATGTACCCCTGTTCCATACCAGCTCCGAGTCCCAACCTGTCTCGCCCTCATCCTGGTTTGCCTCAGGTTCTGCCACTAGCATTGCCTGTCTCCAGTTTTTGTCCCAGACTGCTTGCCTTCAGCATTATCTCCAATCCCATTTTACTCTAGCCTGTTCCTAGCCCACCTGCCTGATTCCCATTCCACATTCTCGATCCCTGTCTGGTCCTGTCAGGGATAGAGGATGTGGTCCCTTGTGCTGGGAACTATGTTAAGTGCTTCCTCCTCATGACTTGGAGATGTTCAACCTGCTGTCTTGCCTGGTTAAACTTCACAGGGAAAGGCTTTGAAATGAAATGTGTTGAGCACTAAGCTGGTGGTATGTCAGCAGATTATTGGGGCTGATGAAAAAGTTGAATCTATGTTCAGATGTACTAGTCACTGAAAATTCAATCTTTTTTCCCTAAGAGTAGTAGATTCAGGCAATAGCAAGATGGACATTGCCGATCCCTCGTATAGTATGCCCTAGAGTTGAAATGAATACTGAATTTCATATTTTTTAGTTATTACCACCATCGTTGGGTAAGGCTGTGAATGTCCAAGCATTATTCATAATTGGTACAAGTACCCAAACATTTTGGTAATTTCAAAATGACCTAGTAAATATTTAAGATGCTGAAACTGGACCCAAGAGACCAAAGTTCAAATCTTTTCTTAGCCATGAACATAATGGGTGTGATTGTACCTGTCCTCCCCAGGCAGAGATTATACGTGCATGTGTATGTACCTATATGGCTTTATGCGTGCACCAAAATTCAAGGCAGCATGCGTGTGTGCGGGGTCCATGGGAGGGTCATGTGAGAGGTGCACGTGTTCTGTTTGCACAGCACAAGAGGTTCGGGATCATCCCCAGTGAGTGCTTTGGGTAAGTCACTATTTCTCAGGGTGTTTTCAAATGAGATGCATCCCCATTGTCCATGCGTCCAACTGCTCAGTTGAAGTTGGTCTGTGGAGAGGCACGCTCCCATCACCCAGGCGGTGCCACCCATGGCTACGCACGGAGCACTCCTGAAAAAGCCAGAGTGCCCTGTGTGACACGGAGTGGCTGCCTCCATGGATGGGGTAGCCGTGCTGGGAGCCACTCGTTTGAAGCACTCACCTTTTACATGCATAGGTGCCCTGCTGCTACCCCACGCACCGACCACAGACCCCTAGCCCTCTTTAAGCCGTGCTCATTTAAAAACACCCTCAGCCTCAGTTCACTAGCTGTTACCAGGCTATTCACTGGTAACGAAACAAAAAGATTTTCCCTCGTGAGTACTGAAATGCATGCAGATCAGAAAAAATAACAGCCAGAGAACCCCCACAATATCTGTAAAAAAACAAAACAAAACAAAATAATAATAATAATAATAATAATAAATAAATTCCTCCACAAATAAACCAGCCTAGTAGTGAAAATGCTAGTAAAAATGGTTGAGAGGCCCCTGCTGGGGAAATATATAGGCTGAATGCAGACAGGAGCCTCATTGGCACTGTTAGGACTAAGGCCTCTTTCAAAGGAGGTGCTTAGAAGTGGCTCCTGATCCCCGCGTTGAGAGGAGAGCCGCGCGGGGAGGGTTTACACGCTTCCCGTGCTGCCGGAAGTGACATGCTGCCTGTTGTCGGCAGCAGCTGGAAATGCAGGGCTTTGAAGGAGTGCGTTCTGAAAGCCTGGAAAGTGAGGCTTCAACGCTTCTTAGTACCTTGTTTGAAAGTGACGTAAGTTTTAATATCAGGGGAGGCATGCGGACTGTGAATTTTAAAAAGTGATCAGAGGACATCTAACCTTCAGTGCATGTCTGGTGGCCATAGTAGTTACGTGACCCCCCAAATATTCACTCCTGCCTCAAATATCCCTACTTATTTGTCAATAATTGCCCAGCATATATTCTGGTTTGCACATTGCAGTTAAACAAATGCACTGTTGAAAGGCTCAATGTTGAAAGGGTTCCCGGCATGTAAAACAGTTTGTTTGTTTTGCCTTTTATTGTAGAATCACCTTAAAAATTAGATGCCATGTGACATTGTTCCAGCGAGACGATCCTTTAATAAATTAGCATACTTGGCTGTGCGACATAAGGTCATTTTCTCTTCCCTTGAAATTAAAGCCAAAGTTAGACTCTGAAAGTGTCTTGAGTAATTTTCCATCACCTGAACTGGAAAAATATGAAAAAGGGAAATGATTCATGGTTTATGAATTTAGAGATTAATGCTAATATTTGCCATTTTACTCATCCAAGAGAGGAGGGCATTGCTCTATCTTTCCAGGTGTTTTAAATTGTTTCATCATAGGGACACCCTTTAATTTTAAAATGTGCTCAATATTTGCTAGGTTATTAAATCTGAGATATTCTAAAGAGTGCTGGAAAATGCCCACCTCAAACTAAAATTAGATTGCACTTCTATTTGCTCCATCTGTTCTACTATTTTTGACACCACACTGGGGGGGGGGGGGGCGGGGAGGGGAGAGGTAGAAGGTGAGCAGTAAAAGTACTTATAAAAATCACTAATTATTAGCCTTGGTTGGTATGTCAGCACATTATCGGGGCATTGTTGAGGAAAATCTTAGACAGGACTTCTATTCAGACTTTTTATCAAATATACTGTGCACATCTGATAATCCATCTGGCTGTTCCAAGGAATGGTTTTCAAATACAAGGTTGATGGGTGCAGTCTAAGAAACTCAGTTGAATTTAATTAGCATTTCCTTGATTTTTTTCCCTTCATGTTCCATTTTTAGTGGAATTCAGTATCTGTTTTCAGTGGAAACAGGTAGGAAAATGTCCATGTCCCTCAAATAAGGCCAAAACTAGAACTACTGGTGTGTTCTCAGGATCATTTCTGAATTCGCAACCCACAAACACAGTTGAGTTGATCCACTCCATTGCTATCAGAATCAGGGGGGTTACCACCTGGTTAAATAGGGCACTTGTTCCACTCATCAGAAGAGTAGTTCAAGTGTTAGTTATTCTGTAATAACTTACACAAATAGAGGAAAGTCATGAGAATACACCTTAACTGGCACCACCAATTTATTTATTTGTTTATTTTCTTATCTTAATTTTTGTCCTTCAATCCCACAAAAAGGAAGCTCGGGGTGGGTTGCAATAACATAAAAGCAAGGGCATGTATTCAAAAAGGAGGAGAGGAAAGGAAACCAATATTTAAAATTACTCCTAACTAGATCTGAAACTGGTACCCACAAAAACAGGAGTACCCATAAAATTTGGACTACCCAATTTGACTCGCAAAGTTCAGGTACTTTTTACTACCTGAAATGGTGTCCAATTAGGTACCGAAATACCGACATAAATATTGGGTGTCTTTAGACATAACAAAGATTGGGTGTCAAAAGCCCTAAGCACACGTTTGGCCATTGTGTGTAAATACCACAACAATCCCAACACCAATTTGGCCACCCATTGAGCATCCGTTGAACACGCAATGTGAATGCCATTGCATCACAAGGATAATTTGTGTGTTCCGGCTGACCATGTGGCCAATATCGCGTGGCGTGTTAGCAGGTACAATAGGGGGAATGAGGTAGCAGGTACAACAGGGGGAATGAGGCAGCAGCGCTTGAGTGCTGAGATCGGGTGGCGACCAAAGCACCAATTTCCCCCAAGATGGGTTGTGTGTCTAAGCACCACATGGTGAACACATGGCCAAACCAGTGTTCATATCAAGGTCAAACTACACATTCAGACACCCATTGACATTAGGTCTAAAGACACCCACTTTTCTGTCCAGATTTTTCTATTTCATCTCTTGTATTTTGGACATTTGCCAGGTATATTTTAAGGGTTTGGGGTAATCTGGGTACCTGATAACTGGAAAACCAAAACTGGATACCTGAAATAGTACCCCAAAATGCTGGTATTGCCCGCGGATACCAAATCAGGCACCCATTTCATCTCTACCCCTAACGCAGTCTCATCAAATGTCTGCCTAAACAAAAGTCTGCCCCGTGCTCGGGACAGGGCGGGATCTTCATCCCCCATTGAGGTGATGAGAGGAGGAAGCTCTGTTGGGGCCAAGAATTGCTGAGCAGGAGCTGAGCAATGCAAACCATTTGGCTTTCCTACTTCTTGGGGCTCAGGAACACTCTCATGTAGAGTGATAGGTGTCCTGAGTTAAATAGCCTACCGAGCTTAGAGTGGGATATTGGCATAGTGGGGCTGAGTGAGCAGTAGCTTGCCTCTTGAGCCCTCCTGTCAACCTGCCCTCGAGCTGTCACTACACAAGATTCAAAGCACCAGTTTGGGGTTGGCAAGGAATTTTTCCCTTACACCAGACTGGCTTTTGTCAGTGAAGGTTGTTGCCTTCCTTGCAGTGCCTTCACCTCTGTTTTGGGGTTTGCACAATTACCTTGGTGTGTTTAAGTATGGTATCATATGTAGAACCCTTGCAGAGGGTCCAGTGCAGCATGTTGTAATTTGCCAGCCTAGGACAATGCTAACAGCCACTCATCCAACTGAGGTGAGTAGATGGAGGTGGCATAGTGGCTTTGGCGGCCCCTGTGGCCTAGCACCCTGGAAGGGAGAGCATATAGCATCCTTCTTTAGACTGGAAGAATGCAATACATTCTCCCCTCTTCGCCTCGTGAGACGGAAGGTTGTATGGCCTCGAGCCCTTCTAGGCTTTCCAAGACCAGGATAAGTTCTGAGTTGTGGGGAGGACACTCCCGTCCGAAGAGAGCTTGCATAGGAGCTTTGATCTGTTGGTACAGGATCTTTATTGTTGTACTGGATACCTTGTTGTTATTTTTAATAAAGGGGCATTGCTAGTTTGTTCTAAATATGTGTGTCTGCCCCCTTTCTCTCGGTGGCAGCGGTGCAAACACTTTCACTATTTCTGGAGCATACACAGGCTGGACATTTGGCAAACCGCAAGGGGAAGCGAATTCCACATATGGTGAGCAGTCACCAAGAACGCCTCTGCTAGCACTTCTGATGACAGTCTCCTTAAGGAGGCCAAGAATTCAGTATGCTTGTATAAAATTAAACATTCTCTCACTTCTGCTATGTCAAATCACAGTAAAGGGATTTGCTGCCAATGGTAGCATAAAACAGCTTGCACTCTCAATGCTTACAGGTGCAAGATTTTTTCTCTTGAACTGTCAGTGTAGGCCCTGTCATGAAAAAATATATGTCTTAATGTAATAAACAAATTCTTGAAGCTTAAGGACAAGCATTTGGCCAACTTTGACACTTCCATATCTGTGACCCTAGATTGCAACAAGTACATGCAAAATATCTTGGATGTGCACTGTGCACATGACCCACATGTAAGTGTTGTACAAGGCTTACGCACCTCGCGCACAGTGTGCACAGGATCTGTGCATCATGTGTTCATGGGGTGTGCACATACTGTGCAGGAGGCGGACATCATGTGCACAATACTTGTGAGCACACATCTTGTGCGCAGTGCATGTACAAATAGTGCTGACGTGAGAACGACTGTTCCCAAACCATGGAAAATACCTACCTTTAAGAAGCACATGTGATTGTTTGTCAGTATTTCCTCACTATCCGTTGATTATTATTATTATTAAAAAACATTTATATAGCGCCAGCAGTGTACCTGGCACTTTACAAAGTAATAAAATAGACACAGTCCCTGCCCCTAGGGATTACAATCTGAGAGACAGGAGCTGGGGGAGAGACTTAGGAAGGGGAACAGAGGGAGAGACAAGGGGTCTAACATTCATGAAGATGCGAGGTCTCAAGTGCATGTACTTGGCTTGGTTACGATGAGAATGACAGCAGGCAGGTCCATGTTGCAAGGATAAGGGTAAACTGATCGTAGGTATAGGAAGAGTGGCTCAGCAGGATAAAGAGTCAGACAGAGCAGAGCGAAAGAGGTGAGTTTTAAGGTGAGATTTGAAGGTATGAAGGGAGGGGGCAAGGCGGATGTGGACAGGGAGGGAATTCCAGGCATGCGGGGCAGCAAGTGAGAAGGGACAAAGGCACTTAAGGGAGCAGGGAAGGCATGGAAGGGTAAGAGAAGGGACTGATTCAGCACTTCTGTTGAGATTAACACCTATAACTGTCCATTATTTTCCAAGAATTGCCATTGTTTTTCATTACTTTCATCATTTTTTCACCAGTTTCCAGCACTTTCCATCTTTTTCTGGCACCAGAATGCAGAAAACCAGGGCTAGTCCTTGAAAAAGACCAATCAAACCACCGTTAACAAGGACCCAAAATAAGGACCAATAAGGGAAATTATGAAAGTTCAATTTGGGCCGATCCGAAACGCTGCAGACGAGTGCGTGCATGCAACCCTCATGCAAACCCGCATGCACCCACATTACGGGGACATTGGCGCACATACAAACCACGTGGAAATAACGCAGAAGCGACACGTGCATGAGTTCTGGATCATGCCCATGGGAAAACTGTGATCATGCACAAGCTGGAAGTAGCAAATATAAGCAGCATGTAAGGAAAACAATGTGGTTATGGCTGCTCCTGTCAGTCAGAAGAACTAGCGGAAGTACCAAACATTGGCAGTTACCAAATGGCAGTTTCCTCATCACACGAGCACAGATGAATGGTCTGTTTCTGATGGAAGCGGTTTTTGCTGCAGTTACTTGATTCAGCACTATTCAGCACCCACGAAGCATGGGTTGGGCCCATTTTCTATTGAAGTTAAAACCCCACCCACAGATGATATCACTTTATGTGTGTTTTCAGATGGACACAGGGCTGGCCAACCCTGGAGTTGCTACTGGGGTGCATCCCTGCATCTGCCCGTGTCCAGCTCCACCTGGGTTTGGTTTAAATGGACCCAGGGGTTCCTCAACCTGCAGTCCACCTGCATGACCCCCTTCCCCCCACCATAGAGTTACAGACTACTGTGTTGTCTGCAGTGCTATTGTGTTGCCCGGGGCAATGGGCAGCTGGAAGTGGAGCAGCAGTGTGGGTGTGCACATCAAACAGACTGGTGCCCCACCTCAAGCCAGTGACCTGGGTTTGGCCAGTATGCTCTGCTGGCTGTGTTCTGGGATGTTCCAGAGGCTTCCCCAGAGCAGGCATAGCCTGCTTTGCCTCTGATCTACCTGCACATCTTGTGGATTGTTTTTAGATGGACAGGCTACTCAGGCAAGAAGCAGAGTAGAAGCGGGGCTGCTGTCCATTTGAAAACACCTTATATGGAGTCCCGTTCCATAATTTTGAAACCTCTGTTTTAGGGGTAAAGTTGGTGTCTTTCTTTCTATACTTTCACCTGCTGCGTAGTTTGATTCTATGCCAAAAGTGCTGAGTCAATAGCATGTGAAACTGCAGTTCTGAAGACCTTTTGGTCTGATCTAGTTTGTCCTGGCAACATGACTGCCTATCTCTTGCTCTCATGAAACCTATATGTTATTCCATCAAGACTCTCAATTAAATTTGTTCATCTGTTATGCCTCCTTGTTCACCAAGCTCCTTACACACTCTATTACTCACATGCCATCAGAAATCTATCAGTATCCAAAGCCATTGAATTGCTTTGTGCAAAATAAATGGAACTGCTGATTTCAGGGACTGGTGTGACAATGCACTTAAAAAGCCTAAATGAAAATGTTATATTCTTGGTATAATGTATATGACCTTCCCCTGTTATTTGCAAACATTGAAATGACATGTAGCTGTTCTCTCTTTTTAAAAAAAGAAATACTGTTTTACCTAAAGTTGGAGATTATTATATTATTTTTTTTGTACAATTGGTTAATTTTGTTAGCTGTTTGTTGAAATCTATCATAGTTCAATTCACACTCAGGGCACTTAGCCCCAACGCTGACGTAAACCCCATTTATTCCAGTGGGATTGGCATGGTGTTAACTGCCAATGGTGTGAACATTGTATTAATTGCCCTTACCGTCACACTAAGACAGCTTTCAGAAGGGATAAAACATGTATTTACATGTGCCGGCGGCAGGACGCACATGCAAATGGGCCTGGATTTGATGAAGTCTGAAAGGCACCCCGCACATGATTGAAGATTTTGGAGCACTGACAAGAGCTGCAAAAAACAGGTCAGTAAAGCGCACTTGTCAGTGCACCAAAAATCTTCAATAATTCCCAGGGCGCCTTTCAAAGCCGCATCTAGTTTGCAGACTCAGCCTGGCTCTGGCGCTGGTAAGTACACTTTTTATCATGTCTGAAAGCCGTCTAAGATTCAGTGGGTCAGCACAGCACCAGATATTTGTATAATAATTCTGTGATCTGTGAAATGTTTTACATTTCTGAGACCAGAATAATAACCTTTAATAATAATACTTCTGAAAATCTCTGGTTATCATAATATGTAGCTTTATGGATTTCAATGGTGACTCTCCATGGAAAACATATTTTTTATATAATATTTTAAAAGCTAAGCATGGGTGATTTCAGACGTTATGGGGCCCGTTGGCCCCGTACCGAAATCACCCTATTCATTCCCCACCGGGGTCACCCCGTAACGCCATAACAGACGTGCTGGGGGGATCCCAGAGGGGAATCTGGGAGGGGGCAGGGCCGAGCAGCGCAACGTGTGGCCGCACGGCCCCGGCCCCTCCACGCTCCCACCGTCCGTCCTCCGGGGAGACGGGCGGGCGGCGGGGCCAATGCGGCCACCGCGGCGGGCCGGATTCGCCACGGCCCGGGGTCCCTCCGGTGATTCCGGGCCGTGGCGCTCGACCAGACGAGACGCCGGGGTTCACCCCGGCATGGGATTGCATTCAACACTGCGGCCTCCGGTCCTGCCGCTTCGGCTGCTCATGTGTTGAATGCAATCCCAAGCCATGGTAACATCTGGGGGGAAACATCCGTTTCCCCCAACAGATGTTACGCGATCACAGCCACCACGCAGAATTGAGCGTGGTTCACTGTGATATCATAACGTCTGAAATCACCCCATATCTATAAATATAAAAGGTAAATGTCATGGTGGAAAGACAGTATATATTTCACTGAAAAAGAAGAAAGATTTTTCTGCCTAGAACTTCTTGGCTTGAGGTTTCAGATCTACCATAAGAGCTAATTTGGGGACTGCTATTTCCCCCACAATTTACATTTACAAGTTATAACTAGAAAACAGGCAACAGATAAATTTAGCATGGTAAAGGAAACAGGTACCACTAAGTATTTTAACAAGATTAAGAAGTTCTTTCTGAAGTACTACTATTTTTCAAGTATCCTTCAGAAAGAAGCTAACTGCACCTTAAATAAGCATCATTCCTAAACTTTTTTTGGGTATCCAATTAGTTTCTGTTAGAATGTAACGGTCTGTTTCATCACATTCTTTCTCATTTTTCTCAGTAAGAGACACCGCTATGAAGATATAGTGAACATCTAATGATCATAATTTCCATTGTTATGATAATCTATGGCATTATATTGAGGGAATATTTCTATGGGCCTCTCATGCCGATTAAATGTGATCTTGGATATATGAAGAGAGTGAATCTCGCATTATATCATTATCAAGAGACATGCTGACTGCTCCATTAAAAAAAATAAATGCAACCCAGCAATTGTGAAAAATATGATGTCGCACAAAGCTGAGAAGTAATAGAAGGCAAAGAAGCTGTTTCCTACTATTCTAGTTTTTTATTTATTTATTTATTTTATTTCTAGATTTATACCCCGCCCCTCCTGAGAACAGCTCAGGGCAGCCTCCAATAAAAAAATATATAAAATACATATAAAACTATTTAGAAACACATAAAAAATACATAAAGTATTAAAACAGGGCCCAGGAAACATTTAAAACAATAAAATAGGGTAGGAGAGATAAAACCCCATTAACCCACCCTCCCACCCTCCCCAAAGGCCTGGGCAAACAGACAGATTTTACGTCTTCGCTGGAATATCAAAAGGCTTGGGACCAGGCGAGCTTCCTCCGGAAGGGAGTTCCAAAGGTGCAGTGCGGCCACCGAGAATGCCCTCTCCATTGTGGCCCCTCGCTTAACACGGGGGTTTCCAAAAGAAATCATATGTGATGATGTAGGTTATTTATTTGTTACGATTACGATTACGATTACGATTATGATTACGATTACGATATAGCACCAGAAATGTATCTGGTGCTTTATAGAGAATAAAATAGACACGGTCCCTGTCCGAGAGCTTATAGTCTAAAGACAGGGGGCAGGGAGACAGGGAAGGGGGAAAGAGGGAGAGACAAGGGATGCAACATCCACAAGGATGTGAGAACTCAGGTACTAGGGATGGGAGTACTGGATTTTCCGGTATCCGATAATGCTGGTACTGGGTGTACCGGCATTATCGGATTCAACCCGGTAATCTGGCCCGGTTACCAGATTCCGGGTACCGTATTTTTTTTTTACATTGCGGCCATTCAAATGAATGACCGCAATGTAAAAACCCCACCAAAAACCCGCGTTTCCTTCCCCAAGTCCAGGCTGCGTGGGTGGAAGGGGGGACACCCCCCACCCACCCTGCCCAGCCTAGATTTAAACAAAAAAATTCCCCTAAGTGTCTCTGCCGGCAACCCAGAGCCATCCCAGCACCAACAGCCGTCCAAGCAGCAGCCGGTAACTATTAGTACCTGTACTGTATGATCCTGGGGTGGGGGGGAGGTTTAACACCCCCCCACCCCAGGGATCACCCTACTTCCAACAAGTTCCCACCGGGATCCTACCTTCCAGTTCCTTGAGCTCTGGGTGGCAGCAGCGGTCCGGAGGCCTCAGCGCCAGCTGTGGCTGCCGGCTTCAGATGCTAGTAGG
>QEPC01012435.1:5166644-5184573 GCA_003113815.1 Sphenodon punctatus
CCCTAATTTGCTTCCCAGGCTCCACCATGCTGGATGATCCCTGACTGTGACGCCATCCCTGCATCCTCCAGATTGCTTGACGGCCCCCCAGTGGGCTGAACCTGAGCACCGCTCCCTGGTGCTACCTGACTCTGTCCATTACCCACATTCCCAGATTGACTCACAGCCGCAGGCCCCACCTGTGGGTGCCACACTTTGTCTACCCAGACCCAGCGGTTTGGATCCTGCTGCTCACGCAGTTGACCCTGTCCAGCTTGCCCCGTTGTCACAACTCTGCCCCCTTGCAACTGTGTCAGCAACCCAACAGCGGTTACCATACTCTCCCCAACCTGTGAGGATGACACCTGGCTCGAGGTAGTCAGTGCCCGCACCCCGCAGCTACTCTCGCACAGCTGCGGCCCTCCAGACCCGTCATTAACCCATCTACCTCCATCCAGATACTCACCGTCCCCCGCTATTGGGGCCATCTGCACCAATGCAACCTGCACCGTTAGGACAGGAGGCAAACTCCCTGCCACAGGCTGGCCGCCGACCTCAATGAACACCGCAATCCTGGCGATCTGTTGTTCTATCTGGTCCACCTTCTGCGCAAGCTGCTCCACCACCGGGTTCTTTTTACCAGTTCCTGCACCAGCTGCTGCAGGTATCAGAGCAGCATAGTCACTAGGCTGAGGTAAAACAAGGGCAGAATCACTCAAACCGCCAGCCCCAGTTGGACCCTCGCTCTGCCCCCCTCGTGCCAACTGCAGCCAGTCTGCCCATGACTCCATCCCACGCATCCATCCTGTCTGCAAGGGACTGCAATAGTGCAATCCCTTGATCCTCCTGGCCCCTTAGCCCACCTGGACCCTGCCTCGCCATTACAGCCTGTGTTGCCCTTGCAGCCCCACCAGAGGGGGCCGCGTCACAAAACTGCCCAGCAACAGCAGTGTGCTGCCAAACCTGCTCTGCCATTCCCACCTGCATTACCCCTGTAGCCCCACCAGAGGGGGCCACATCACAAAACTGCCCAGAAACAACAGCGTGCTGCCTAGGGCCACCTTCACCGGAATGCCAGCTCAGCCACCCTCTGCCCATCAAGGAAGCCTGGCCCCACATCCATGGGACCCTAATGCTGGTCATTTTTGTGTGGGGGGGGTGCTATGCGTGGGGCCCCAACAGCTTTACTGGTGAAAGCAGGGAACACTGTGGGACCCTTAGAAAGAGGAAGACCAGGGCTATTGACCTGGGTTGCCTGCTGGTAAGGCCAAACCTACTACTAGATTCTCTAACCAAAAGTAACTAAAGAGTAGGAGGCTTCACTTTTCTGGCACACAGTGGTTTCTGATGCTCCTTGAGAGACTGCTGGAGGGAAGGCAATGTATGCATACAAATTATTATCAGCTGGACCATAAAATAAGCACTAATTGTTACTAAACATGTCTGCTGAATTCCGCTTACATTCTCAGCAACATCCTCAGAAATCAATGGGCTTTCAGCAGTGTGTGTATATTTCGCAGTGAGCCTTAGCATTTACATTATCATTAGGGGTGTGTCGGTAGTTTTCTTCTTTCTTTTTTTTAATTACTAAAATGAATGAAGCCCCTTTCAGTTTAGCAATTAAAATACAAAAACGAATCAATAAGCAAACAACTGTTTCCATCCATTTTCATGTTAAAAATAAACAAATATATACAAAGTAATGAAAAATAAAAAATTATTTTAAAAAAACGAAACGTAAAAAAAGCCGCTGTACGTGTGAAAAATGGCCACCAGGGCCATTTTGTGCATGCATGCCCTTTCCCAAAATGGCTCCAGAAGCATCAGTGCCATTTCAGTAAAAGGGAAGCCAATCTGCACATGCTGCTGCCACCATTTTGGGAAAGGGCTGCACAGCCTCAACATGGTCCAGTGGCCATTTTCTCATGCACAGTGATTTAAAAACTAAAAAATCCAGCACACATGCAAAATGGCTGCTGGAGGTGTTCTGCATATGTGCACCCTTTCCCAAAATGGTGCTGATGCTGCCAGTGCCGCTCGCTCATGCAGCAGTGGCACGAATGGGCGTGGGACCAGCAAAGGCAAAGGCAGCGCGGGTACTATTTTCCCTTCCTCCTGCAACCATGGACATTTATTGGGATGCAGGAGGGAGAGCGCTGCAGCAGCCGGCGAGGGACCATAGAACTGTCTGCTTTCCAGAGGGGCTTGGGGAGGCCAGTTTCCAGAACACTCCCCATAAGACGAGGCGCAGCCAGAGGCTGTGACGGAGGCACGTGCTGGGGGTGCAGGTCAAAGGGGCCTGCCCTTTGTCCTTGCCCTTCGGCTGGGCCAGGAGGGTGAGACAGAAGCAGAGATAGAGGTGGAGGGATCTCTGGTGTGTGTGCAAAATGCAGCTTGCCTACTGGTGAAGGTGATGAAGACTTCTCCGCACGGTGAGAGAGGGGTGGGGAGTGAGGATATCCCCTGGTGGAAGCAGGGGAGGGAAGGAAGATCGATTTGGAGCTGACTCCCTGGTGTGAGCAGGGAGCGGCATGGAGATGGGACCAGTAGGAAGTATTGAGGAATATTGGGGGATTGTTATGTTTAGCTGAAATGTTATTGTGTATAATGAATTGTGAAGGGAGCTGGGGGTTGGGTTGGGGGTTTGATATGTTATTGTATTATTGTATTATTATGCTGGGTCCCTTGTGTGGGATATAACCCAGGTATTGTTATTTTGATTTTGTTGATGTTGTAAGTCGCCTCGAGCTGACCTTTGCTCAGGAGAGTGCGGGATACAAATAAAATGTGAAATGAAATGAAAATGAAATTTTGGGGAAAGGCTATGCATCTTCATAATGGTCCGGGAGCCATTTCATGCATGAGCATTGATTTTTTTTTAAAAATATATGTTTAATAAAATAAACAAAACAAAACAAAATCAAATTAAAAAACAGTAGGTTTGTTTACAAAAAACAAAAACAAAAAGCAAAGGGAAAACTAAATGAAAATAGTTGGGGTTCCTTCTGCACATTCCTAATTATTATTAAGGAATTTATCAATAAAGCTATACCAAAGGTAATTGGTTTAGGCATTTAGGGGCATCGCCCCAGAAGGAATAAAAGAAGACAGGAAAAAAATAACTCTTTCCACCGAGAAATTTCCAACAAGGAACGGACAAGGAATGGGGTTATGCAAAGGATAAGAAGATAAGAAGATAATTCATTTTAGGCATGGAAAGGAAATATCCTCCTCTTTTACTTTAAGTATCATAGAGCATACACGAAAGAAAATCAGATGAACTTTTAATAAGGTTCAATTTATTTTCCAGGCTAGAATACAAGTATTAAAGTGAACTGAACTTTGATTAAAAAGGAGTGACTATTTAACTAGAAGCCAGAGTTAGTCACTTGATTATCATGAATTCTAGCTTTGGGGGCAGGGAGGCAGAATTCCAATGTATAATAATAATATACGGTCATTTCTTAACTGAAATAAACTATTTGGTTTATGGGGAAATTGAGTTTGGATTTGAAAGACTTAATCAGTTCTGTAGTCACTAGAGGTCACTATTACAATTTTCAATCTTTCAGGTCTGCCAATTGCTCTTTTTACTCCCAGCCTGATTAAAACTGTACAGTGGGGAGGAAAATCAATGTTTAAATGAGGACACTTGAAATGCATGCATTCATACATTCAGCTTACTGACAAGTCACGAAGCTGTTGGTTAAACATGTTTTGGAAAGCATCTTAATATCTCAATTTATTGCCATGCCATTAGAAAAAAATCACTTGGAAGGATTTATTCTCATAGCCTCAGTGCCGAACATAACATTGAAAGGAGTTGCCTCCATGAGTACCAAAGTACGTGATATTTTCCATTTATCCAGCCTATAAATCAGACAGAATGTTTGCTTCTTGAAATAATCAAGCATCACTCCATCAGGATTCCTCACCACAAACAGAAACTACAGACACTCAAAAGGGGGAGAAAATAAAGCAGGAAGGAGTGAAAAGAGAATAGAAAATTGGACCATGATCTGGCTAATTTTCTTTCTTGCTAAGCTCCAGGAGTCATTTGATTCAGATACTCCTTGCAAAGGTCCATGCCATGGCCAGTAGGAGGCAGCACAAGAAATTCTGACTGGGTATGCTCAGTGTTGATTCTGACTGGGTATGCTCAGCATAGAGGTATTTAATTTGCGGTATCACAATTGAGGTATTTAATTCATGGTCTGCAAACAATGAGCAGCCACCTTCAAATCACATGATACCGGACTTCCGGCTTGTCTAATCCTGCCTTGTGGGATTTTGAAATATTGTGCGAGCAGGTTGCGCCAGGGTCACCCACTTGTGTAAAAGCAGTGTTAGAGAAAACTGAGAAAACACAAAGTGCAACCTACAACACTAACATGCCGAACCAAGGGTGAAACAAAAATGCAGTCTGGCAAGACAATTTGTAAGTGAATTTAGATAGGGTGGGTCGAATGATTGTCCAGAAGCTTGGCAAGAAAGAACATTCACCAGGTAAGGGCCCAATTTTCTATTTTGTTACTAAGGTCTTAGAAAGTAATTTGATTCAGATATTCCTGGGAACGTTCCAAAGCAGTGTCCCAAGATAAAGGGGAGGAGCAGTCAAATGACAATACAAGAGTTCCACGGCCTCGAGTATATTCTGAACTATTGCAAAGGCAGCCTCCACCAGTTCAAATATCTGAATCTTTAGTGCCTAGTAAAGGTAGGCAGGGAACCCCACATCATCTCCTAAAAGACCTTGTATGGGGTCCTAGCACTGAAAGTCACTGAAGTAGCAGCACTTCTCTAGGAATGAGCAAAACGTGCTGAAGCGGAGGCTTATCCTGAACCTCTGTAAGCTTCTGGAAGACAAGCAGCAATCCACTTAGAGATACTAGACTTAGAAGCCTTATCTCCTTTTCTTTATGGCTTGAAATTTACAAATAATGCTGAGGATTTAAAAAACCCCATAGTTCTCTTAATGTAAATTTTTAGGTCCTGCCTATCATCAAGGTGATACCAAAGCTTTTTTTTAGGGTGACTAGGATTAGGGCAGAATTAAGGAAGATAATTCCTATGGTGGGCAGCCACTTCTGGTGCATGTAAACACACCCCTCGAGGCTTTTCCCAGTGGCACGTTGAGGAACACACTTCCCTGGACACTCATGTAAAAGCTGCCTAGATGTAATAAAACTGAATCTTTCTTTAAAACACACCAGGCAGGATCTATGGATAGGGCTCCTAAGTCTGAAACCCTTCTCGCGGGTGTGATCTGGATTAGGAATGCTAAATTAATGGTAAGAAAATATAACACCACCTCCTTAAAGGCTTCAAAAGGAGGAGACGTTAAGGCTCTTAATACCAAATTTAGATCTCATGAAGGAAATATGTGGCCCTTTTCAAATGGGCCAGTGGTGTGGGAGGGACGGGTGGGTGCTGCAGGGGGTGGGCAGTGAGTGGGCAGTGAGTGGGGGCATGTGCCCTTCGCGCACCGGAACGACTCCTGCGGTCTGCCGGGGGTGCCCTCCTGGAGGTCCCCCGTGTTAAGCGGGGGGCCACGATGGAGCGGGCATTNATGAAATGTTCCCACAAACCCCACCCACCCACCCATCTTCACACACAGAGCATCGGGAATTGACATCCATTGCTCCATGTGTGGGTGATGGCTGGAAGTAGATGGAGCGCGGGAGCATGGATGCACTCGCCCCACCACCTGTCACGTTCCCACGAGCAGCCACCCATCCCCCCACACTCGCCGTGGCATACCCACACACGTCTGAAGGGGGGGAAGGGGCGTCCATGTGAAAATGGTGTGAGAACCAGTATGGGGGATTTTAGTCTATTAGCTCTCACGAATTATTTGGTGTGAGGGTGGAGTGAGAGCTTGTCCTACAGAGATGCTGCTAAAATGCTGTATAATGCAGCTACTTGTCTAGAAAGCATAATAGACGTTAAGCCCTTCAGCAGGCCTTGCTGTAGGAATTCCAGCACATTACTGATACCTGGATGGCAGGGATCTGTAGAACTGAGACTACACCATTGAAACAAAGGTTTTCCAAGTGTGCTGGTATATCCTTCTTGTGGATTTAATCCTGTCAGACATCAATGTCTCAGTTACTGCCTTCAAATATCCCAAGCGAGCTAAGGCTTCCTGCTCAATCTTCATATTGTCGAATTAAATAATTGGGGATTGGGATGCAGCACTCGGTCTTGTGACAGAAGATCTGTTGTCACTGGTAGCTGGATTGAGATATATATCTGACAGTTGATCAGATCCAAAAAACATGGTCATCGAGGCCATGATGGTACTACGGGTATAAGCTGTGCCCACTCCCTTTTCAAGTTGGCAATTGTCCTGGTTACCACAGGTAGAGGAGAAAGGCATACAGAAGGCCTGAGGTCCACGCCTGACTCAGAACATCCTATGCCAACACCCTGGGGTGCCAGAATCTGGACATGTATCAGGGAACCTTGGCATTTTCTGGAGAGGCAAACAGATCTATTTCTGGTGTGCTGAACCGCTGCTTTATGAGGGAGAATACTTCTGGAGATGGAGACCATTCTCCTGGCTCTACCCTTTGCCTGTTTAATCAGTCTGTGTGCACATTGTGCATCCCCTTTATGTATACCGCTTTCAGGCATATTACGTTGGTGTCCACTTCAGACAGAAGAACTGAGGTGTCCTTCTGTAGGGTGTGGGACCTGGATCCCCCTTGATTGTTCATGTACACACACAGAGTGGTGTTGTCAGTGTGTACCAGAACATGTAGATAATTGGTGAAATGGCAGAGAGCTCGTCAAATTGCACTTAACTCTAGTCAGTTTATACTGTGCTTCCTGTGTTGGACCGTGTCCCCATGTGCTGATTTCCCTTTCAAATGTGCCACCCCAGCTGCACAGACTGGATTCTATTGTGAGTGTTAACCTGGACAGTTCAGATAGGGGAGTCCCTGATTTGAGACAATGGTCTGTCAGCCACCATTTCAGGGATGACTTTACATGGCTGAGTACCCTGACCAGGGAGTTTTGACCCTTGCAGATTTGTGATTGGAACTGCAGCAGGAAGTTCTGGAGGATTCCCGGATGGAA
Source organism: Sphenodon punctatus (assembly GCA_003113815.1). NCBI lineage: Eukaryota > Metazoa > Chordata > Lepidosauria > Sphenodontia > Sphenodontidae > Sphenodon > Sphenodon punctatus. The sequence continues at coordinate 5,173,707 of QEPC01012435.1, forward strand.
CCATGCCCCTGGAATTAGATGTATGCACAAAACCATCATCCCGAGGAAACTTAGTACCATTTTGAGAGGGGACTGTGGACTGGACTGGACCAGTTAGACAAGGCTTCATAATTTTTCCCATCACTGCTGAGGAAAAAAAACAATTTTCAGTTTCGTATCTATCAGACCCCTCACATGTTCTAAGGATTGTGATGGCATCGGATGGCTCTTGTCTGTATTGTTTATGGAAACCATAAGGGGAGAGAAACACCATTATCCTGTCCAGGTCTCTCAGTGCCTGAGCTTGGGATGAGGACCTTATCAGGAGATCATCTAAATATGGGTAGACATGAATTCCCTCTACTCTCGGTTCGACATTTACGACCCTAAGGCTTTGGAAAATGTTCTGTGGGCTGACGCAAAGCCAAACAGCAATGGCCGGTGCTGCCAACGTTGTTGAGTGTATGAGAATTGGAGCCATTGCGATGTCTGGGGTGGACTGGAATGTGGAGATAAGCTTCTTTTAGGTCTATGAACATCAGCCATTCCCCTTGGGAGATTGCCCCTGAGGAAAGACTACATCTGGAAGGATTTATTTAGCAATTTTAAGTCTTGAGCAACCATCCAATCTCCTGACTTCTTTGCAACGAGAAAGAGTGTTGAATACAGTCCCGAGGACAGGTCGTTCTCTGGGACTGGTTCTATAGCTCATACGTCTGCTAGCCTTTTTATCTCTGCCAGCATGGAGGCACGTTTTTCTGCCTTTTTTGAGAGCTGTGAAGGGGTTAAATGATTTGGGAGCATGAGAAAAAATTCTATGGAGTAGTCATACTTTACCATGTTCTGGAACCATGAGTCTGAAGTGACTGTCATGCACTTCTGGGTGAAGTCGAGCAGATATCTTCCTACCTTTGGGCCTGGATCAGGAAAACAGGGCATACAGACATGCTTCTTTGGGACTGGAGGACTGTGTTTTACTTTTGTGTTTGGATGGTACAGACTGTCTGCACTGCTGTTGCCATCTGGGATGCCCCCATTACTCTCTATGATTGCGTGTATTGTTCCCTTTTCTAGAGAACCCTCAAGATGATTAGGATGACATGTTAAAGGGAGGAAACATTTTCTTTTGGGAGCTGAAATTCTGAAGAGAGTGTTTCTTGGTCTTGTCCGAAGCCTTTTGCAACACCTTATCTAGACAGAGCCCAATAGCTTGGGACCCTGAAATGCTTCTGAGATCAACAAATTCTTAGCATGGGAGTCTGCTTTCCAAGAACAGTCATAATCATCTATGTGCTGCCACATTGGCAGCCATGGCCTTCGCATACCATAAGTTGGGGCCTGTGGTAGCATCTACCAGGAAGGACAGTCCCAGAAGAATCCTCACCCACTTGTCTGATAGCTCTTGTTCCTGTGCTAGGCCCATCCATTCTAACAGTGCTCTAGCACAGTAGGAAAACATAGTGGTCATGTGCAGTGCTGTGGCTTCATAATCCCCGTAGAGGCTAGCTTCTATCCACCTGTCAGAGGAATCCTTTGGGGTAGAGGTCACTTTCTGTGGGGAAAACAGATTGGCTCATTAAGGAGGCAGCTGTTGCATCTACCCTTGGGTCCCAGAACACGTCTCCTTTGCTTTTGGAGATAGCATAGAGAGCGTCCGGCATTTTGATCAGCCTAGCTGGTTTTCCCAGGTGCTGCCACACTGCTCTGATTAACCTCTCAAAAAAATTGTCCAAAGGAAACCCCCTGTCATCCCCAGGGGCTTTAGGGAGGTGCCCTCTGGTGGAATCGCCTTCTGAAGATTCAGATGAGTGTTCCTCCTTCCCCACAAACATGGTGAAGGGCTTTCTTTATATGCCTGAATACAGTGGTCCCCTGTAGGAAAAGGCACACTCCCAATCCTGCTCTTTTGGGTCCTCGCTGTGAGGGGAGTCTGGGATCTGTCCTTCTTCCAGGAGCTCCTCATCCCAGTTAGAGCTCCCCCTCCCATATTCTAGGAGGTGTCACTCTGGTTCTCCTCCTCTTGGTCCTGTCTATCAGGGCCACCTTGATCCTCCACAGAGGAGTGATTGAGAGCTAGCAGAGCTCAAATGCCCCGGGAGAGATCAGAGTGTTCCTTAAGTGGGTCTGCCTTGGCTTCATGCTCTGACTCTCGAGAATCCAACAAAAGGAGTCTGCCCTTTTTTGCAGGATTCTTTCCTTTTCCTGCTACCCTGGACTTGATTTTATAAGCTTTTTCCCATGCGGGGGAAGGAGTTTGCTTTTGCTTCTCCTCACCACACTTGAATATTGGCCTGCCTAACTCCTCAGAGGACATGTGGTCATTCATATTTTTCTAGGGACAATGTTTAGGGCTACCATCTGGAACGCTGTGACTTGGGGTTTGCTAGGAGATTGACTGTTGGGGCCCTCTTGGTGTTCTAGTTCCCTCCCAGGTTTCACGGGCTTACCAAATGCACCATCGGTAGTCTGATATCCCGCCGCCTAGGGCTCTGTCCCTATTGCCATGTCCTAGGCTGTAGTAGATTGGAGATACGCAGACTGGGTGCTGGCAGGCTGGTCCTGCTGCATCCACTCTACTCCACTCCCATGCTGCTTGGGTGGGAAGAGGGAGGGGTCCGGGTTTGGTCACCGATTGTTTGGCTGGGGTTCCAACACCCAGTTGCGTGAAGAGGTGCAGAGGAAAACCATGCCAGAGTTTCCTTTATCACTGGGGCCTCTAAGCTGTGCCTAGGGCCAAAAAACAGCTCACACTGCTGCCAGCCTCTCAGACTTTCTCGGAGGCAGCAAACAAACTGGGAGGTAGGGGTGGATCCACATTGAGCATGCCCAGTCAGAGATTTGTGTGTTGCCTCCTACTGTCCTTGGTGCAGACCTTCTCCAGGAGTATCTGTATCGAATGACTGCCCAGAAGCTTAGTAAGAGAGAGAATCTTAACTGTTGTTTGAGTCCTCTCTGTCTTTGTTCAATAGCTCCCCTCATTCCAGCCTCAATTATATAAAGTAATTATTGTGTAACATGCTCTGCTAATGGATCACCAGTGCCACGCACACAATGGGCGATATTGGCACACAGATACTTGATTTTATGTCCTGTTTTCCCACAGCAGACCTTTCTCATCAGAGATGGGCAGTGTACATGATTCTACGGTTAGAATTCAAATATGCCTGTTTTTTTGAATGCCAAGGTTGGAACACACACAACATCACAGATTATGCAAGATATAATTATATAATCATGGAAATTAAGTCCATCCAACACTTCAGGCCTTCAAGCTTGGGAATACTGATTTGCTCCAAAACATAATGATTCTGCTTCCATTCAATCCATTGGGGGGGAGGGGGCAGGATCTCCCTTTGCCTTTAATAATGAAGGAACAAAACAAGTTGTTGTTTTCTTGCTTTTTTTTAAAAAAAAAATTATTTTATTGCTAGGGGCACGCCCAGCAGGAAGTGACGGTACCTTCAGAGTTGCTACTTTCCACTATCCACACTGAAGAGGAACAGAAGTAGAATTCAAGGCCGAAATAGCCTTCCCATTGTTTTCCAACTAGTGTTGACATAAGAATGTCTTCTCGGAAGCTGATTTCATTGCACTAGAAGTTCTATTAAAAATATGGAGCAGAACCTTTGTATAAGATTAGTGCTGAAACTGATACCAAAATTATTTCCTGCAATTAATATAGAGTATTCCAATTAGTTTAGCAGTTATCAGGTAACAAATCATTTACTGTGGAGGTTAACTGCCAAACTGGAATACCCAATATTACCATTTATTGTGTATTTAAATGTATACCCTGCCTTTCCCCTAAGGCTCAAGATGGTTTTAATGTATTACCATTTACCACATTACTGCATACATGTCTGGCACAAGGGTTTCTTCTTCCCTAGGTGGGCCTACCCCCTGCTGCTCCCCTGCATCCCCACTGTCCTCGATCCAGCTATGGAGTCTACCTGCGGTATTGACAAAAGCCCGGGCTGTGTCTTCTGAGATTTTCTGAGGATGTAGCCTGGGGCATATGTCTCTCCACTCAGGGCAGTCATGGGCTAACATCTTGAGGTGCATAAACAGATGTGCCAGTATGTCCCAGGCCAAAGCAGGCCATATGGGAATAATGACCTTTATGTCTCTTTTTTTTACCCTTTTAGTTTTGCTTTACTATTAAACCTGTCATTTCAGACATTCAAAGAGCTGTCAATTATTTCAAATCTCCCTATATTTTGCAAAGCCAAAGAAAATCACAAACTCCACCCCCACCCCACGCATTGACATGCACACTTTCACTCACTCACACACTTCCACTCATGCACACACATATTTACTTAGTAGGGAGGAGCCTGGCTCCAGCAGCAGCAGGTAGGGAAAGCATGGTTCCAACAGTCTAGCTAGCTGCATACAGGAAGGGCATGGGTCCAGCAGCAGCAGCAGTGACCCATGTGAGGGGAAGGGGAAGGGGAAGAGGAAGAGGAAGAGAAGTGGAGGGAGAATGGTGGGTATGTAGCAATGTGTAGGAATTCCAAAGAAAGCTGAAACAAAGAATACATGCAATATTGTATCTAATGATTTTGCCTACTTTGAATAGGATGCAAAAAAGTGGATACAAGCTGCTATTGGGTTGCCAGTTCATTTCCCGATAATATTCACGAATATGGAATAATCTGTTCATTTTATCTCTGTCCATGGAACACAAGTACCTTACCTTAAAGAGGTGATTATTAAATGTGTCAATGGTTTGTGATATTACAAAATGAAATCCTGCCTCAGTGTTGCTATTACTCTAAACATTATGGGAAGAGCTCTATAGACAAGAAACTCTTTATGCAGCCCAAGAAGAGAAATACAGCCAGATGTGGTTGGCTTGCACAACAACTGCTTTGTGTGCTTAAGTGTCAAGCAACAAATGCTGAAAAAAATTATAAATCTGAACATTAATTCCCGTTCCACAATAACCACAAATGAATTCCTCCTTACAAAGGGTGAGAGGAGCTACAGAGTCTGAATGCACATTGCTAAGTGAAATGAATGAGTATCTGTCTCATTCATAAGGTCTTTGTAAATTAAAGCCAATGTCAATGGGGGAAAAATATTAACAGGGGAGGCATGAAGATACAAACAAAACCTCAAGAGAAACCAAAAATAGTCTGACACAAGGAACTCCTGATTGCAGGAAGAGTAATCCTATAATCAGGGATTTGCAATCCTCATGGCTTGCATAGAAACATAATATTCCTATTGAAGACAAGGGTCCCTAGCTAAGTGTTCTTTGTATACAGAATTTCCAGCAAATAGGGTATCAGTGTACAAGGAGCCAATGAATGTTAATGCATCTCACAGAAGAATTAAATTCAGCCAGTGAAGGTGGATCTAAAGGTCAGTTTAAAGAATTTCCAAACCATTCAATAAATCCAGTCCCTTTCTCCTTGCTATCCAGCTGAGATCATTATGCACTAGAAAGAAAACAACTTTTATTTTGGGAGCATGTATTGGCCATTGCTCTAGAAGGAAACAATGTTAAGGAACGGGGCTATTTGCAAATAAAAGAAATTAAGAGAAAACAGCAGCATAAAAAACCAATTGGTTAGAGAGATATGATCTGTTTTATACCCATCCCATATTGTACAGAAGCTTTGATTAGTTCCAAATCAATTGTTTAAGGTAATGCCCTCTCAGATTGTCCGTGTTTGGTTCAATCCATTGGTTTCAGAGAAGTTTCTCCTGGTATGAATTGAATCAGTCTCTCCCACTATATAAATTTCATACACCCTGTTTGGGGTATGGTTAATATTATTTTGTTTATTTTTATTTATTTATTTCAATTTCTACCCCACCCTTCCCAGAAGGCTCAGGGTGAATCAGATAATGAATAAACTTAACTTCATTCATTTGATTTCTTAATGTTGCAACAAATCATTATCTACAGATACCTGTGTCAGCTAATAATTGGCACATACATATTCAGGAGAACAAAGTTCCTTTGGATTCAGAAATACAAGTTGCCACCATCTTAGCAAAAACACCCTTTGTTTCAGAAACCAACATTAAAAAAACATCAGTGTTTCCAGAGGCAGCCACTAGACAGCCAGATGCAAAACAGACAAGACGGAGACTCCTTCTAGGTCAGGGACACAGTGATCAACATACACATCCATCGTAGGATAAAATAGATGAAGACTTACAATGAGTCTGAGAAATAGTAAATATGAAAAATGACTAGATAAGGAGAAATGGTTGAATGTTAGAAAGACCATAACCAGTGAACACATTCCCTCTAACTAGAGGAGGAGGAAAGAGTTGACTGGACAAAACAGAGGAAACACAACACTGAAAATAACAGGTACTTCCTCCTCTGTCACTTTTATCAACACAAATACCTCTGCAATTCCAGACACTGAAATCATGTTGGACCCTTCCTCTGCTTTTCAGGTGGGGTCTCAGAAGAAGTCCTCCTCTTCCACCTCATCCTCAGCTTTACTCAGAAGGGTGCTAGGTGTGGCTGTTGCATGGAGGTCCAGGATTCACTCAATACTGCATCTGTGGTTCAGGCTGACTTCATGGAGTCACTGCATGATTGGAAGGCTCCAGACTCTTGACTTGATGCTATGTTTGCCCTGAGATGCCCCAGAAGGTGGCATCTGGCATAAATTGCAAAGTAGAAGCACTCTCCAGAGTGTCTTCTGTGTAGTTGGGATGAATTACTGTGGGACTGAGGGAGTTGGAGTATTTATGGCAGCTACCTGGATCTAGGAGTCCAGTAGATCAGTTGCAAGAGGTAGGGCAGATACATTGAGCCAGGCAGCCAAGGAGGAACTGAAGAATGCCAGAGCTGCCTCAGTAGTAGGGGTGGGAACTTTGGTTCCCCCGGTATCCGAAACTGCTGGTATTTTGCTGTACCGGCAGCTTCGGATTAACCCAGTAATCTGGGGTACTGGTACCAGTTCCCCATGCCGGATTTTTTTACATTGCAGCCATTGAAATGAATGGCCGCAATGTAAAAAAATAAAAATAAAAACCCATCCACTTTCCCTCCCCCATCCAGGCTGCGCGGGTGAAAGGGGGGACACCCCCCCACCCACCCTGCCCAGCCTGGATTTTTTTTAAAAAAATTTAACCCGAAGTCCGACTGCTAGTGTGGGTTCCAGGCCGCCGCCGTCGTGCCGGCGGCGGTGACCCAGAGCTCGCACCATCAGCAGCCAGGGTGATCCCTGAGGTGGTGGGTGGTTTAACACCCCCACCCCCATCCTAGGGATTGCCCTACCCCCTCACCCAGATCGCCTTACTTGTCCTTTGGGCGGCGGCAACAGCAGCAGCAGCAGCAGCACGGCACGGGTCCGGGCAGCTTCAGCGCTAGTGGCTGGCTTCCCTTCAGCCCTTCATTAGGCCTTCCGGGACACTTAATAGAGCTACGCCATGTCTCAGACAGATGTCTTACTTGTCCAAAAGAAAGACTAGCATTGAGGGCAAAGAAACAAAGAAACCTTTCTAGTCCAAACTTTCTTGGCTTGGCGGGATTGCAGAACATTCAGATCTGTTTGAAGGAGAACACAAATCACCAATTAAGGTGATTTTTATTAGTAGCTTCTGCTTACTTTTGCAAATGCATCATTAATCAGGTGCTGTGAGTCTGACTCAGTCTCCACATTAACAGCTGAGCAAGCTTGCATCCCAGTAGATGTAGAACACATGCCACAGCCATAAGCTGAAAAATCAAGCAAGTGAACAGTAGGATATTGCTGGAGTACTGAAGAGATACTCTGGCCATTGTCAGAGAGATTTGTTCAATAATAATAATAATAATAATAATAATAATAATAATAATAAATTAATATAATATTGGAGCTATAAATATAAGTTCCTATGGAAATAGTGAGATTCAGAATATCCAGAAGCTTCAAAGTAAACACTAGAAAGGCTATAAAATGCTTATTTTTGAAAACCTGACCATTTATTTGGCTTTCTATGCAACTTGTATGCATTTGTTGTGACAATAAAGGGATGTCAGCTCATAGAATCTAAATAAATGGTAGGAGTTAGCTCGTTTTCCAATGTACCTACTGGGATCTCTTCACTGGAGTGTCATTAGTACTAGTGTAGAAATGAAGGGTGGGTTTTTATGTTTGCAGATACTGGGCCCAGTCAAAGGTGCATGCATGTACTATGCATAGGTTGTGCACACTAGGGGTATGCACTTTGTTTTCATCATATTGATAACGATAGAGAAATTCTTCATTTTCATTATCATTATTGCAATAACAATGATGAAGATAAATAATAACAAAATCAATAATGATAACAAAAGTCGTTATTGATTTTGTTATTACCTGGCAGTTGTTGTTTTTTGGGGGGTGAGGAATGTGGAGAGGGGAGAAGGAAGCAGACATCTCGGAGTCAGAAACCATCCCACTCCCCGCACAGGTTTCTCTCCCTGCGTATCTTTTGGAGGCACTTTTAAGTGTCTCGTCTAAAAGCGGTCTTAGATAGAATACATAGCAGATACAAGTTGATAGATATAGATACTTAAATAGAAATATACGGCATATACTAAAGGTTATTAGGTGTAGGTTTAGGTTAGACATACATATTAGTAATTTTCATATTGTCATTGTGAACTACTGCATTATAATAAGAAAGGGAGGAAGTAGTTCAACTTCTGAGAAGTCTGGGGCAGGTGTCTGCTGGCACTTCTGCCACTGGCGGCAGGCATCCCACAGCGGAAATGATATCAAAAACACAATCTTTGTCACTCGAAATCAATACTGATACCAATAATGACACCAATAACAAATGAAATTTTGTTAATAACGATAACAAAACCAATAGTTTTTAATAACAAAAAACAAAACCAAAAAATGACATAGGCCCCTGGTGCACACATCTAGTACACACTCGCCAAGGGCAGAATGTGTGTTCACCAAGGGCAGAATGTATGTGTACTACAAGCACACCATTTGCAATGCATACATAATATGTGCACTTTTCCCTTGGTGCAATGCATGCATTGCCTTCTCACCAATGCATGCACTGTTGCACTCCTTTCCTTTGATCATAAGGGGACACTTCCTTACAAGTGCCACCACTGCACCAGCTCCAGACTACATGGGACAATTTTAAACGAGACAGTGCCAAAAAAATAAAATAAAAAGTGGTGGTGGGTGGGCTCATGCTCCCATGATCCATGCACCTCCCCCCATCTCCCCACATGGAGGAACCAAGGAAAACCTTGGGTGGCCAGAGGATGGATGTGGGTGCACACTGAGTGCACCTCCATCCACTGCCATCTAAACCCTCCCCCCCACCCCCGGAAGTACGTGTGTGCTTCACTGAGCACACATACCCATCCCCGCGAACCTCCTACAGCGTTCATCTAAAATGGCCATGGTCCCACAGAGAGATGTTCTTGGGGGCTGCTCCTGCAGGTTTCGAACTCCTTTCTCCTGGAGGTTTTCCAAAGCCTGAGCATCTTCGAAAGTCAATAAAAGATCCATTTATTTGGGAAGGGTTTTTGTTGGCTAGAGATAGGGTTTGGGAGCTGGGGATATGAGTGGTTTTAATTGAAATTGTATATGGTATGTTTTTATTGTATTTTTATATTTTCGTATGTTTGGAAACCAACCTGAGATTGCAGAAAATAATGTGTAAATAATGAAATAAATAAGGAAATGAATAAATAATGTGAAGAGTGCATGCTTGTGCCCTGCTTTTGGCTATTATTTGCATCTTTGTATAGACCTAGTCTAAATAGTTGAATTTAACTATAACTTTTTGGGGAGTTTTCAGTTGTTTGGTTGTTTGGCCATTCACATATTTAGTTATTTGTAGGGTTGAAACTCAGTTCTTGCTTTTTTACATTTCTTAATGAGAATCAGGATTCTTAGCTCATTCTTGAAAATGAGAATGAGCCGAGAATTGCCAAGATTCTTCCCAAACTCTAACTGACTCACCTGGATGTACTCACCAAACAAACAAACAAAAAGACTCAAAGCCCCCAAATAGGTATATGATGAAAATGAACCGAGATAGAAGCAATTATCCATTATGAAATATATATTTCAAATTGAGCAAAATTGATGAATATGATATTCATTTTAGCATTAGTGGCCACTAGGGATGGGACACCGGGGAGAATACGGGATATTGGATTTATTGGTATCTGAGCTCCCCGGTATCGGATTTACCAGTATCGGTATTTACTTCAATGGCCGCAATGTAAAAAAATCAGTAAAGCAGCCAATGTTAAAAATTTGATATGCCAATACCGGTGATTATCGGATTATTGGATTAATCTGATATACCTGATTATACGGTGTATCGGATTTATCCAATACTGATATTCCCACCCCTAGCATGACTGCTTTGGAAATAGCCATAGAGTAAGTTATGTTATGAAGGGAGAAGATTAGAGCTGAAATAGGTACCTGGTTTAGTGCCCATGGGCAAAAATTGCATTAACATTAGGTACTTGATTACCCAAAAAATAATTGCTGTGATTGCTGTTATTGATTTACTGGTTACCGATTGGTAAATCGGGACAGGAAACATGAATAATTGGGATGGAAACTAAAAAAAACAGGACCAGAAGACAGTACTCCAGGACCAGAAGATGGTATTCCAGAACCAGAGACTGAAAAATGGGGATGTTGGGTAACCCATTCAGGTACTAAATGGGTACCAATTCGTACCCAAAACTGTTGGGTCCATTCAAGTAATGGAAATTTGAAAAGTATACTCGATTTCAGGTCTAGAGCAGACATAAAAGTAGAGAAACTTTGGGTATTTTCAGACGTTACGAGATCACGGTGAACCACGGTGAATACCCACCTGTGGTCACCGTGTCTCGAACGTCTGTTTGGTGGCCACGGCCCGGGATCCCCGACGGGATCCCGGGCCATGGCAC
>QEPC01012435.1:5184623-5202001 GCA_003113815.1 Sphenodon punctatus
ACGTCTGGCCGCTCTCCACGACCCGGGATCACCGGCGGGATCCAGTGCCCTGGCGAATTCAGCCAGACGCGGCGGCCGCATTGGCTCCGCTGCCCACCCGTCTCCCCGGAGGGAGGGCGGCGGGGTGCGTGGAGGGGGCGGGGCCGTGCGGCTGCACATTGTGCCGTGCGGTCCCGCCCCCTCCCACATTCCCCGCTGGGATCTCCCCAGCACGTCTGCTATGGCGTTACGGGGTGATCCCGGGGGGGAATGATTTCGGTGATTTTGGTACGGGGCCAAAGGGCCCCGTAATGTCTGAAATCACCCTCTGTTGTAATGGAATGCAAGGAATAATGACCAGAATGGAAGAATAAGGAACTGAGCTGCCAGGGGACAAACTAAATGACCACGTGAGTGAAATTTGTTTCTAGTGCTTTAGAAAAAAGAGTAGCAATGGGTATTTTCAGACTTTATGAGATCACGCTCAACCACGGTCAATTCCTATGTGGTGAGCGTGATCCCGTAATGTCTGTTTAGTGTTACACCAGATGTTCACCCCCGTGAATCACAAGGGGGAATCAGATTTACCACACTTCCGTCCCTACTCACCAGAGAAGGGATGGAAGCATGGTAAATCTGATTCCCCCCCGCAATTCACGGGGGTGAATACCCAGTGTCACACTAAACAGACGTGACATTGACATGCTCAACCACGGGAAAATCCCATGGTTGAGCATGTCAGCGTCACGTCTGGCCGCTGACCACGGCCGCCGATTCCAGGCCATGGTCAATGTCCCAAGGCAGGCGGGCGTGGTGGCCGCATTGGCCACAGCGCCCGCCTGTCTCAGGGAGGGCGGGCTGCTGGGGGAGCATGGGGGAGTGGGGCCGTGCGGGCACACGTTGCATTGCATGGCCCCGCCCCCTCCCCAGATTCCCCGCCGTGATCGGGCAGCACGTCTGTTGGATGTGCCACTTTGATCCCGGTGGGGAATCCTGAAGGTTGTTTCCATGACAGGGCCAATTGGTCCCATCACGTCTGAAAAAACCCAATGAGAAACAGGAAAGAGGCAGAGAGAAAGGATGAAGAGAGGAAGAAGAAAAAAAGTTTACAGTACCATCCCTCCATAGGGAGATTTACTAAAATCCACAACTTAAATACTAAAAAGGGCTAAGCGCATGATGGGCCTAAAGGACACCGGTTCGTAGTGTTTATAATAAAAAGATAAAGATCACAGAAAATAATTTGGCTTCATGGAGCTTAATAGAATTTGACATTTTATTGCAGTGCTGTGTGCAGATCATCATGTGTGGAACAATTAGTTCAAAGATATATTTGATACAATGAAGCCATACTGTTACTCCTTCAGCTGTAAAGGGCCTTGTCTATGCATAGGATTTTCACTGTCTACACATAGAATGGCTTACAAAATACTCCATGCCAAAAACAACCCATTCATCAAACTTAATACATGCTAGTTATCTATCATATCTCTAGTGCTTCCACATTCAAAACGCTTAATGATCTTTATCTAGCTCACCCCCACAACAACCGCAAGGGGGAGGTTATTATTATCCTTTTTTACTGATGGGAAACTGAAACTGAGAGAGAGAAATTTGCCCAAGGTCACCAAGAGAGTTTCTGGCTAAGGCAGAATTTGAACTGTGGTCTTCAAACTATAGTCGAACTATACAGACATAAAGCAGCTCACACTAGCATAGCCTATTGCTCTATCAGTAAAAAGAGGAGCAATGTCAGCATAAGTTCATCCATCATAGGTTTTTCCCTAGTAGAACGGTATTCCCAAAAGAATCACATCCCTATTTGAAGCGTTGGTCTCAGTGAGTTACTCTATTGTAATAATTCCCAAAATTATTTTACCTTCCCTTTTGTTCACATGAACAGAGGGATTCAAGTGAAAGTCAGGGAAAGTCACCTCTTTAAGGAAGCAGGGTTAGTTGAGGAAGGGGTCTACTTCAGAGGTGGTAATTGTCTGAACATTTCAGAGGCCAACAGCCTTGCTTATTTTTCCTCAACCGACCTCCCACTTTTTGTACACTTAGCGTGATGGGTTGGGTGGAGATGGGTGTGCATAGGGAATGCACATGCACCTCCACCCACCACATGTGGTGTTCGCATGGACAAATAGTCATCAAATATCCATACCCCACCCACTGCCACACCATTTCCACAGATGCCCCCACACATCTAACACCCTCCCATTCACCCCTTCGGGAGGGGGGGGGGCATCTGTGTAAAAATGGCCACTGAGTGTCCATGTTGTAGAAACCTGGAGGGTTTGAATTTTGCCTTAGCCATAAACTCACTGGATAGCCTTGGGCAAGTCACAATCTCTCACCTCAATTCCCCATCTATAAAAATGTGTGTGCATGTCTGTGTGTGTCTGTGTGTCCTTTTGTTCCATCCCCCTTGTTAATCTTAGATTGTAAGACCACTGGGCAGGGACCTATCTCCAAAATCTTTGACTTTAAAGCACTGTGTATGCCTGGTAGCACTATAGAAATAATAGGTAGTAGTAGCAGCAGATGGCATCCACAAGAGGGCACTCCCAGTCCCAACTGACCTTATAGGCCACAAAGGGACATCACAAGAGAGACAGTCTTTCAGATATTTGGGTTCCAGGCTGAAAACAGTTTACTCAATCAGCTGTTCTTGCAGAAGGTATTTATGAACAACTTACAGAATTTCAAATGCCCCAAATATTGCTGAACGCCAATGAAAGACAAAGTGAACAAACAAGCCAATACAGAGCCACCAAACATCTGCAGATTTCAAGAACAAATCCGACAACAAAATCACTTCAGATCTGAACATTCATGTTGAGCTAATTCAGTGAATTCGAAGTTTGCATTGAATGTTTACTTCAGCGATTGCAGTTTCCTAATCTGAAGTGAAGTATATGATCATCCTTCAGTACTGATAGACAGGATTAAAGCCTAAATGCTTCTCTGGTCGAGATACAGTAAAATCATTAAACAATAAGCATGTTACAGTAGCCAATGAGAGGATTCTTGGTGGCATTAGGTAAATTGGGAAGGAATGCATAGTAGACATGACTATGGGTAATTTCAGACATGACGGGCGGATTGGCCCGCTATGCTGAACCATGGTCTGGAATCCATTTTGGATCCTGGAAAGGAATCAGCCCAGCTGTCCATTAGACTTTCTGGCTGATTCCTACAGGGGAGGGGACGGGGCTGCACAGCATGACATGCGGCCCCACAGCCCCACCCCCATGCTTCCCCAGCTGCCCACCCTCCGGGAGATGGACAGGCGCAGTGGCCAATCCAGCCACTGTGCCTGATCCCGCATCGTGGTCTGGACCACAATCTGTCCAGCGGAAGGTAACAGATGTTACTTTCCGCTAATTCTGGACCGTGGCCACCACGGTTTGGGCCCGATCCCACCACAATTCTGGACCTCCGGGCGGCTGGAGGTCCAGAATCGTGGTCAAAATGATTCCTGGCTGAAATAATTTAGACGTTATGGGACTTTTGGTCACCACAGGGGTTTCACTGTGGTTGACAGTGGTCTCATAACATCTAAAATTACCCTTTGTTGGCTATGTGGGGAGTCTGGTATAGCGAACAGATACTGCATATTAGTGATAACTGCAGTGATAATATGATTTGCCAACAGCTATTTTGGATACCAGATTTCTTTCCAAAAAAAGAAATCACTATTGCCTCGTTCTCCTATGTCTAATCTCTCTACCTTCAGAACAAAATGTAAAGGCATTTCTCATAGTAATCAGGGGGCACTCTCTTTTCTTTTCCCCTTGGACAGCAGTTTTAAATTTCCAAATGACATTTCTATTAAGACAAACTGAACAGAAATGATTACATTAGCTAACTGTCTCCTTTCATTCCATATGCCCAAATTCTGTCCTTGAATATGCATGAATTCTAGGGGAAAACTGAAGTATGGATGGAGGGGCATCAATTTGCCTCTGATAAGGATGGATTGTAGAGCATCCTAGCCCTTTTGCAAATTACTCTGGCAAAAGAAAATGTAATATGTAAAAAAATACAATACATGTACAGCGAAAGGAAAATTGCACATCCTTGAAACAATGAAAAGATAATTAACAAATATTCAAATGATTCATGTATGCATCTTTAATTCATGTTACGGACAGGACATGCGGCATAACTAGCATTCATACATTTGTCCAGTTACTGATGGATGATACTCTTCAGAAGACTCTTGGGAATTCTATTTCCCCCTGCTCATAATCTGCTTTTATCATTTTAAAAGAACTGATCTGCTTTACTATTCTAAGTGCTGCTGATAAGGCAGTTTGATTAGCTCTCAATCTACTATGCTTCTCTTTCTTTTTCTCTCACTAAGGTGAACCAGCAGCCTTATATATTTTTTCTTCCTTTCTCACTTAAAATAGATGAACCACATTAAAAAAAATCTATGAACTTAGACATAAGGCTCTTATATTTTGTGGCTTGCCGTATAGAAATTCTTATTATCACCATTATATGTACAGCGTCTATCGTATTCCTCTTGTGAATCTCTAACACACAATCGTCTTTATTCCAAATGTGCAATTTGTTCTTATTAAAATTGGTAAGCCATGCATCTTTTTGGTGACATTTTTTCCTAACCGGTTTGTATAGCGATTGGGATAAAAAACACATAATATTCCCTTCTGGGAAATGCAATACCACCATGTGGATTGCTTTCAGGATGAGCTATGTTTTCCTGCTTACAGGCTATTTTGTCCTTGATAACAACCACTTTAAAACCATTCTTCCAATATATAAAGGCAATGGAACTGTATTGCATATGGGCTTCGACCGTACAAACGAACCCACTTTATAGGACTGTGCTTAGACAAATGAGCTCTGCCAGAGATTCAACTGATTTAAAATGATGTTTTATCCAATTTAGCTCAGTGGAGCTATGTTTATTCATCCTAGATGAGCATCTGAAGCCATATTTTTACACGCGTTCAAAAAATACTCTCTCAAAACGAATATAGTCAATATGTTTCTCAAAACTTTTTGTTAGACAGACAGACAGACAGGAAAGCTATGATCCCATGCTAGGTAACATTAATAACGCTGCTTCCCCTCCCCTGGGCAGATAGGGATCGGATAATAGGTCCAGAGGCAATCTTGGATAATTCCTCTCCCCTTGACTTACTTTTGTGGGAGGGTAGGGTAATTTGTCCCCACTTCCCATTTCGAAGGGGGGGATGGACATGCTGGGCTCTCCGCCAGAGTAGGGTGGGAGCAGGCGTGGATAGGGGATGTAGCTAGGAAATCAATGCCACAATTTGGCGGGAAGGGAAGCCTAACAAAGCGCTCTGATGGTTCTTCCTCTACACCTGCAAAGCACTCTAGTGGCCTCCTCCCTCCTCTCAGAGAACTTTGGCAAACCCTGCAAAGTTCTTTGAGCCCTGCAGAGTGATGTGAAAGGGGGAGGACACCCCCTTTCAGTGTACTCCATTGGGTCCTGTCTCTTTACTTGCAAGTAATTCATTGGGCACCACATACTTGCAGAGACTAGTCTGGCCTGTGGAGCGTGTACTAATGTTTGAAAGTGGCATGCATCGGGGAGAAGCCCCTCCCCCCACCTGTGGTCTACAGCATAGGACATTGGCAGCAGCGATTATGCTAAAAGACTCCCTTGATCTTTTCCACAGCTGCTTATTGTTCAGACATTTGTAAACCATACATTTCCAAACTGTCGGCACCTATTTTATTCAGCACAAATTTGGCACTAGAAATGGGCAGAAAATAATTAAACATACGTGTATGTAAAACACTATACATTTTTTGACTAACCTTACTGTAGTTGGTATCCATTCAACTACTTGTATCAGCACAAAAATAAAATACTCTTGCTCAACACATTGCCTCCTACAAGTCAAAGCATATGGAAAAAGCAACAGGAGATTTTATGGTGGAAAGAGGTAAGCCAAGCATTAGGGAACAGGTAAATTCTGTCCCCCTTCCCTTGAAAGGCCTTTGTCTCCACTCCCCCCTATCGAGAGAAAGGAGAGAAAGACTCCATGTGGTTGGGCACAGATGGGTGGGCTTCAAGTGGGGTGGGTTGCTAGGCAACCCCTTTTCTAGCATAAAAGAAAGCCTCATGAGACAGGACTTCCAGGAGCCATTTTGGGCAGTCCCCCACCAAGCTGGGTATTTTCAGACGTTATCATCCCACGCTCAACCATGGTGAATACTCGCATGGTGAGCAAGGGACAGTAACGTCTGTTGACCCGACAGGTGATTCCCGCCAGATGTTCACCCCCGTAAATCAGGGGCGGGAATCTCATTGACCACACAAATGGGCCTCCTGCCTGGACCATGGCCGTTTGCATGGCCAATGAGATTCCTGTCCGTGATCAACAGGATCATCATGTCTGTCCCCTGACCATGGCCCAGAATCGGCGGCCGTGCATGCCACTGATTCTGGGCCGTGGTCAATGCCCCGGGGGGCGGGGGGGCGGGCGCTGCGGCCACATTGGCCACAGCCCCGCCCCTCCCCCAATTCCCCGCCGGGATCAGCCGGCATGTCTGTTGGCCGTGCCGTTTTGATCCTGGCAGGGGAACAATTGGTGATTCCGTGACGGGGCCAATACTGGCCCCGTCACGTATGAAAACACCCGCTGTCTGGGTACAGAGAGAGCAAGCATCAGCTCGTACTGAAAAGAGCTCATCCCAGCCAGCAGAGGCATTGGTCCTATTTTATACAGGACAGTCCTGTTTTAGAAGGGTTGTCCTTTACTTACCTCTTTTTAGCCTGTATTTCCCACATGCTACTGATGCTGCCACTTTCACCACTCATGACTTCCAGGTTGGAAAAGCAGCATTGTCAACTTGTGACCTTGGGGGAGAGTCAGCAGTCCCAGCACTGGGAGGTGGAGGGACGGCTAGGGTTACCATAATGTCCATATTTTCCAGCATATGACTACTTTTTTGATCCACCCAACCCTATCTGGGTGGATTTTTAAAATATGCACCCATCGTTGGGATTTTTCTGGTACCTTTGCATCCCTTTCCCCAAGCCTCGCCCAGCGCTTGTTGCTCATCCCTTGCTGGGGAAAGGAGCCCTGAGCCAGCTGAGCTCTTCCCCCGGCCCCCCATGTCCTGCATTTTGGAGATGTGTCAGTGGCCAACCTACAGAAGCAGTGGTGGCACCAAAAATCTGTTTGGTGGCAGGCATGGGAAGGAATACCATAGAGATCAGGAGCCATGCACAGAACTCAGACAACCCAGCACAAGTGGGGTGAGTAATACAAAGGGTGGCAGTCCCCCACCCCCTACTGGGGAAGATCAAAGGGTAGCAAGGGTACTCTGTAGCCTTTCTTTCCAACTCCTTCCTGGCTACTCCCAGGAGCCAGACAGTGATGAGCAGGTGAGCAGATTAAAGTTTAATTTATGATCATAATTAGACAACAAACAATTTTTCAGCGTGCATTAACTGTCTGTTTCTGCAGAACTGCATTCTATACAAGGAACTGTATAAAGTTCTGCACACTGCATTGTTAACAGTTTATTGTATAAAATGTAAACAATTTCTGTACATGTAAAGGACAGAGGTAATGCACTCTGAAAAAAATGTTTGTTGTTGAATTATGATAATAAATTAAACCTTAATGAAAAAATGTTAAAGTTTAGTTATTGATAAATATGAATAAGAGTAAGTATGTATCTTAAGGAATTAAGTACATATATTACATTTATGCTGATGATGATAAAATATGAAATATTCCAAGAAAATTCTGAAATAATTTCCATGCTTTTTGCATTTATGTCTTGTTGCAATGTATGGAGTTGAATGTTTTTTTAATTATAATTGCAATGAATTTGTATGTTTTTTGGAGACTAAGCTAGAGTCAAAATTATTTGTGACATTTTTGAAGAGGAAAGTTTTTTGTTTTAAAAACTGTTGTGCATTTAATAGTTTTTTAAAATATATATTTTTTTGTTTAGATAGATAAATAGATAGATAGATAGATAGTGGAAACACTTGTCCTTGAGGGGAGGTTGGGGGCCAGCAGCACACCTGCAGCTCTGTGCATCCTATTGCCATTCACAGACCTGGTTAGCCTGTAAATTCCAATAAGAAAAAGTTGGGGTTCATGTAGCCAAATAGACTGAGAATATCAATAGGGAACATGCAGGGTGGGAAAGTGAAGGAGTGACAGAGCTGAGGAACATTTTTTTCCATTTTAGGGAATGAAGAAGAGACAAAGACAGAAGTTGGAGCTGTGAAGAAGCGAACAAGGTAAACTAGTCCTAGCAAAAATATAAGGAAGAAATGACAGAGCAAGTCAAGCATAGGAGTTCAAGGAAGGATTAAAGTTCTACAACTACAAGACTAAAGAGAAGGCAAGAGGATCTGCAGAAAGATGAAGGAGGAGATGGGAAGGAACATCAGAAGAAACAAGTCACCATTTCCAGGCAGAGAAGAGTGGTGGTGGTGATTGAGAATTCCCTCTTGAGAGGAGCAGAGGCATCTCTTTGCCAGCCTGACCCAATGTCCACAGAGGTGTTCTGTGTACCAGGAGGCCTAAATTAGAGACATTATAGGGATGTGAAAACATGGTTCGGAAGTTCGGAGTTCAGC
Source organism: Sphenodon punctatus (assembly GCA_003113815.1). Taxonomy (NCBI): domain Eukaryota; kingdom Metazoa; phylum Chordata; class Lepidosauria; order Sphenodontia; family Sphenodontidae; genus Sphenodon; species Sphenodon punctatus. The sequence continues at coordinate 5,193,214 of QEPC01012435.1, forward strand.
CCGAACTCGACCTGTTTGGACGATCGAACATGAACACGAACCCAAACTGACCGAACTGAACTAGATCCGAACGTCAAAATGAACGAACAGTTCAGTCAGTTCAGCTACGTTCGGTTGAGTTCAGGAAGGAAAAACGTGACTGAAGGCCCAGGGAGGGGAAGGCAGTAGCAGTCAGACTACCCAATCACCTTTCCTTTTCGACTGAACACTGGCTTCACAGTCTGTGATTGGCCAGGGGCTAGGCTGCACAAAGCCAATCGGGCCTTGCGGTAAGGCGGGAGCAGCAAGAAACAAAACTCTTTGCCCTGCCCCCCTTCCAGCACCTTCTGAGCCAGCCACTGATCATTTCAGCAGCGTTTTCAGAAGGCTCCCTGACTCCCAGCAGTTTGCTTCCCTCATCCATTCACAATCCTCCTCCCATTTCATCAATTCAACAGATTTGCCTCCCTATTATCATTTAGTTAGATTATATTAGATAGATTTAGCATTTATTTTTATTTTTTACGCCTCCCTGTGTTCTATCTCTCTACCCTCCATTGAATCCATTCCTTTCCCTCTCCCTCTCCCTCTCCCTCCATAGTCCATCCCTCATTCCCTTCCCCTGGTTTTTTATCTATTAGCTATTACAGTTAAGTTAGCTTAGTTTATAGAGATATAGTGATCTAGTCTGAGTGTGTTTTTTATATTTCATTATTTAGTTCCATAGGGTTTATAATAGTTATTAGATAATAAAATAGCTGTTAAATTTAGCGTAGTATAGATAGATACATATAATATTTGATAAAAATTGTAAACAAATAAATTAAAAAAATATTTAATATAATTAATTGTGTGTGGTTTGTTGAAATGGAAAAGGGAGTGATGAGAGGCCGAGGCCACGCTGCTGCCCGTAAGGCAGCCAATGAGGCATGTGGCAGGGGCCGTGCCATCAGAGTGCCAGCAGTGGGCAGAAGCAGCAGCCCAAGCACATCCCCATGCACCAAAATGTGAAGGTCTGGTGGTTATGTTGGGTCTCGCTCTCCCAGCACTAAGGGCCAGGGGGTTGGGCGTTACCTCCTGGCAGTAGAAGAGACTGTGGTGACTGTGTCATCTGTGGCAGCAGGTGATTCAGGGGAAAAAGAATCCCAGCAGGGGCCAGCATTGTCCCCTGACTCCCCCATTGTTGAGAACCTGTTTAGAGGCACGGCCAGATCCCCGGGCAACAGCAGCAACAGCAGCTATAGGGGGCAGGGGAAGAGTGCTGCTCAGAGTGGGAGCAGCATGGGGAGTCCAACAGCCTCCATCACTCTCTTTGCAAATGGGGACAGCGATGCAGAGGTTTCTGTGAAGGAGGTCTCTGTATCTGGTGCTGCTGAGGTGATGGCTGTCCATCAATGACCTGTGTCACCAGTGCCACCATGTCCTGACCCTCCCAGGAGTGCATCGCCCGGTGTGGGCCAGAAGGCAGGAGGGGCTAAAAAATCATGGGTCTGGGAGCATTTTAAGGTGGTGCAGGCGGATGATCCACGGGAGGTGCGGTGCACTTTGTGCAGCAAGGTGGAGAAGTGAGGGCAGGTGCTCAGCAACTTAGGGACATCCGCCATGTCCAGGCATCTAAAAATGTGCCACAGTGCTGCTCTGCTAAGCGGGAAGGCTGGGTCAGTGGACGCAAGCAGGTTCCCGATCCAAGCGGCCACTCGTCCTCCATCGAGCAACCGTCTCACTGCCTCTAGCAGCAGGAGCAGTATTGCTGCTAGGGGGGAGCAGCTGGAGCAAAAGCAGCAGCAGCAGCGCACAATGGAGGAGCTGTGGTGGGGGCAGCTTCCAAGGCCATCGGCAGCTGGAGGGTGGCGTGGCTTTCAAGAGAAAGCCACATGACTGTTGTGCGAGATGATTACTGTTGATGGCCAGCCCTTATCCATTGCCAAGGACACAGGGTTTAAGCAGCTGATGGGGTTCCTAGTCCTCCAATTTAAGCCCCTCCAATGCCATGCCGTACCACCCTGAGCTGTACGCTGGTTCCAGGCCTGTACAGGGCATTGAAGGAGAGTGTGAAGGAGCAGCTGGCACTGGCAGGGACTGGAGGTGCCACTGTCCATTTTACAACTGACCTGTGGTCCTCCAGGAACGCCCGACATGCTTACCTGGTAGTGACGGTGCACTGATGGGAGGACCCAGAGTTGGCATTGGACAGTGGCAGGAGGGGTCCTGAAGCAGGATATAGGTGGGACCTGCTTCAGGAGGAAGTCAAGGACTTCCCTCACACTGCCAGGAACGTAGAGGCAGCCCTGAACGCTGTGGTGGAGGAGTGGGTCACGCTAGGTGCACCGTTCACCCCGGTGTGTGTGGTGACCAATAATGCATCAAATATAATGAGGCCTGTACGCGATGCAAAATTTATCAGCATCCCTTGCGCCACACACACTCTCCAACTACTGGTCACGGACGCTCTGGGCTTGGGGGAGAAGGGGATTGGGACAGGCACCCTTAGCTCTCTGATAGAGTGGAAAAGGAAGCTGGCAGGGTTCTTTAACTGCAGTGTTAAGGGCAGCAAAATCCTCCAGGCCAAGCAGGATGAGCAAGGTTCCCCAGGACATCTGCTGTTGCAGGACGTGTCCATGAAGTGGAATTCCACCTTCCTGATGCTTGATCAGCTTGTGGAGCAGAAAGCCGCCTTGCATCAAGTGGAATTGGACACGGACAGCGGGGCACCTCCAGGCTTCAATGGGTCAGAATGGGAGATCCTGGCACAGACGGTCCTAGTTCTAAGACCGTTCCATGAGGTGACAGAGACCATAAGCTCATCCACAGCGACAATAAGCCAGGTGATGCCTCTCGTCCAGAGTCTCCATGGGAGTCTGGAGGAGATCATGGTGCAGGGGCAGGATTGTGGCCAGAGGGGCAAGAAGCTGGGGGCTGAGGCGGTTGGGCTGGTGCAAAAGCTTAAGATAGGCCTGATGGGGAGGTTTGACAAGCTTCTGCAGCAGGGGGAATATGCTGTGGGAACAATGCTGGACCCCAGGGTCAAGGGCAGCGTGGTACGCAAGTCATCCCTCTATGGCCTCTGGAAGGATGATCTTGTGGGGAGGGTCCAGAAGGCATAGCAGACTCTTGAGAGTGTGTGGCAGCATCAGCAGGATGCCTCAGGGGTTTGTGGGAGTGGGAGCAGCTGCCCCTCTCAGCCAGCGGGGTCTATCCTTGCCCCCAGCACGAGCAGTAGCAGAAGCACCAGCTACAGCACGATTAGTAGTAGCCGCACCCCTACTGCCAGCAGCTCCTCCTCTGCATGGCCCACAAAAGGGCAGGGACTGACAGCGTGGCTGAGGGCAGTGGGGGCGGTGGTGCCCAGGGACAGCTATGAGAGGGAGTATGATGGCGCTTCAGCAGCAGTTGATACCTACCTGGACGAGGAGCCGTGCATCGATCCTAGCAGTGAACCCTTGGCCTACTGGGTCGGCAAGACCAATGTGTGGCCGGCCCTGCCCAAAATGGCCAGAGGATTATTGTCATGCCCACCAACCCACATCCCCAGCAAGCGGGTGTTCTCTGTTGCGGGGGACATCTGCTCCCCGCACTGCCTGAGACTGGGGGCCAAGTCGGTGGAGCAGTTGATCTTCTTGAAGGTCAACCTTCTACTGCTGGGATTCCCTGAGCTGCCCCTGGATAAGGAGTGATGGTGCAGTGACACACACCATCCCATGCTAGGGGCAGTCTTGGGATGGGGCTCTTGCTCAATAAGGGCTGCTGCTGCTGAGCTGAGGTGCTGTCCCTCCCTCCCACTTCTTCAATGGCACCCTACCTTACCCCCTCCCTCCCCCTCCTCTCTCATACTACACGGCCTCGGCCGACCTATCTGACTTACTGCATGCTGCAGTGTGGCATTGGGAAACTGTAAGTCTGCAAACTTGCCTCTGTCTAGTGGCTAGACAATCTCAGCCCGCCTATCTGACTGGCTCTTTCTCGCGCATGCTGCACAGTCTTTGCCAGCCTATCTGAGTGCCCTGCCAACTTGATGCCAAGGTCCCTATTGCCTCTCATACCATACTGCCTGCCTGGTTGCCTGCCCAACCAGGTTGTAAAACTTGAATCCTGCCTCAGTCTGCCTGCCTTCTGCTCATGCTATGCTGCCTATCTGCCTGCCTGCCTGCCTATCCAGGTGCTCTAGATCAAAGTCTGCCTCAGTCTGCCTGCCTGCTGCTCATGCCAAGCTGCCTTCCCACCACCCCACCTGCCTGCCCAGGTGGTCTAGATCAAAGCCTGCCTCCATCTTCCTGCCTTCTGCTCATGCCATGCTGCCTGCCCACCTGCTTGCCTGCCCAGGTGGTCTAGATCAAAGTCTGCCTTACTCTGCCTGCCTTCTGCTCATGCCATGCTGTCTGGCCGCCTGCCCAGGTAGTCTAGATCAAAGCCTGCCTCAGTCTGCCTGCCTTCTGCTCATGCCACGCTGCCTGCCTGCCTGCCCAGGTGGTCCAATCAAAGCCTGCCTCAGTCTGTCTGCCTTCTGCTCATGCTATGCTGCCTGTCTGCCTACCCTGGCAACCCTGGGTGATGTGAACCACTGGTCTGGTAATCCCGCTGCTGCTGTCTGCTGGTCCATGGGTGCTCTGCCCTGGCCAATCCAAATGTGCCCACGCAATCCTGCTGCTGATGTCTGCTGCTGTATGGGAGCTATTCCCTTGCAAATCCAACCATCCTGGCTCCATGGGTGCTGTTTTCAGACAAATCCTGCTGCTGCTGTCTCTGCTGTTCCACAGGTTCTGTGCCTAGTCAATCAAATGTCTGCTGCTGCTACTGCCAATGCTGCCTCTGCTGTCTGTGCCATGGGTTTTGTGCCCTGGCAATCCAATGTCTGCTACTTCTTCCAACGCTGCCTCTGCTCTCTGTGCAATGGGTTCTGTGCCCGGTCAATCAAATGTCTGATGCTGCTACTGCCAATGCTACCTCTGCTCTCTGTGCCCGAGCAATCCAATGTCTGCTGCTGCTTCCAATGCTGCCTCTGCTCTCTGTGCCATGGGTTCTGTGTCTGAGCAATCCAGTGTCTGCTGCTACTGCCAATGCTGCCTCTGCTCTCTGTGCCCGAGCAAACCAGTGTCTGCTGCTGCTTCCAACGCTGCCTCTGCTCTCTGTGCCCGAGAAATCCAATGTCTGCTGCTGCTTCCAACGCTGTCTCTGCTATCTGTGCCCAAGCAATCCAGTGTCTGCTGCTGCTTCCAATGCCACCCATGCCAATCAGAACTCATGCTGCACAACTGGGTTTTGGCCACCACCATTTTGTAAATTCCCCGCTAAAGAGTTTGGAGTCTGGCAGTCATATCCGCAGAATGCACTCCCCCGTGATAACCACTGGCCGATTTGATGTGTGGCAGATCAGGGAAGAGATCCCAGGCCTCTAGAGTCCCATACCAGTGCTTTAACATCTGCACCACCTCTTATTGTGCACCATACAGCACACAGCAAGTCCCCAACCCAGCAATGTCAGTGACTAGCCACACAAATCCTGGGGCAGCGATACACCCAGGCTCCTGTCCCGGCACCACCACTCTCCCCAATATGCTGAACACCCCCTCACGTCTTTTATCTCATAAGGAGCAATGCATCTTGCTGTGGAAGATTTTCTGCTGGAGATCCCTTGGGGTACTGTGATGAACTGTCCAATCAAGTACTGCGAGCAAGAAAAACTCAGCCAGCTCTGACAGAATGGTGCTTTCCTATGTCTTAGGAGCGACTGACACATGTTCAACTGATGTTCACATGGAGAGGAGATCACTTGGGGTACATGTTCAACTGATGTTCACATGTTCACATCTTGATGTAATTTTCAACTACATCAAGAAGCAGCCTCTCCAGCCCTTGGACCCACCATCAGGGTCCTTGGGCCAAGTTACAGGAAGGGAGACCTGTGACCAATTTCTAGAAGCTACCACTCTAGCCCCAGGACCAACCGTGATGGGTCCAGGGCCATCATGCCACTCACAGAGAGCCATCTTTCAACCGCATAAAGAAGCAGCCACTCCAGTCGTTGGACCCGCCATCAGGGTCCTGGGGCCAAGTTCCAGGCAGGGAGGGCTGTGGCCAATATGTAGAAGCTGCCACTCCAGCCCCAGAACCCACCCTCAGGGTTTTTGTGCCCTGTCATTCCACTTACGGGGTGCTGTCATTCCACCTTTTCTTTATGCAACCTGCTGTTCATGGAGAGAGAGAGACACACACACACACACAGAGAAATAAGAGAGAGAGAAAGTCTCCCCACTGCTAGAAGGAGAGACCGACATGATCCCACCCATGTTGTGCAGGCCAGTGTTATATAAATAATTTTATGGGATTTATTGGTCAGCGTCCCCTTATTCCATAAAACTAAGCCACCCTGTACTGTTTAAGGCAACAACCTGCTTTGATGGCATCAAGCTTCTCGCTTGGCTAATCTGTCACATAAGGAGCAATGCATCTTGCTGTGGAAGATTTTCTTCTGGAGTTAGATCGCTTGAGGTACTGTGATGAAGTTTCCACTCAAGTAAAACTCAGCCAGCTCTGACAGAATGGTGCTTGGCTATCTCTTAGGACCCACTGACACACATTCAACTGATGTTCGCATAAGGAGCAATTCATCTTGCTGTTGAAGATTTTCTTCTGAAGGGAGATCGCTTGGGGTACTGTGATGAAGTTTTCACTCAAGTAAAACTCAGCCAGCTCTGTCAGAATGGTGTATGGCTATCTCTTAGGACCCACTGACTCACGTTCAACTGATGTTCGCATAAGGATCAATGCATCTTTCTGTGGAAGATTTTCTCCTGCAGATCCTCACACAGAGAGCCGTCTTTGAACTGCATCAAGAAGCAGCCACTCCAGCCCCAGGACCTGCCATCAGGGTCCTGGGGCCAAGTTACTGGCAAGGAGGGCTGTGGGCAATATCTACATGCTGCCACTCTTCTAGCCCCAGGACCCACCATGATGGGTCTGGGGCCATCATTCCTCGCACAGAAAACCCATCTTCAACTACATCAAGAAGCAGCCACTCCAGCCCCAGAACCCACCATCAGGGTCCTGGGGCCTACATTATAGGCAGGGAGGGCTGTGGCCAATATGTATCTAGAATCTGCCACCTTAGCCCCAGGACCCACCATGATGGGTCTGGAGCCATCATTCCTTGCACAGAGAGCCAAGGTACCCTTCTTCCATAAAACTAAGCCACCCTGTAGTGTTTAAGGTAACAACCTGCTCTGATGGCATCACGCTCCTCGCTAGGCTAACTCTCCCCTTTGAGAGTGACAGTTCCACCATAACCCTTTCTAGGGATATGAGACAAGTCCATGTGGGGATGGGACGCCGGGTGATGCAGCATGAATGATGGGAGCCAGCACAATAAACCTTTTCCACAAGATAGTAGCAACCTGCTGCTCATGGCCATTGGCCAAACAACTGTTGACCCCCATGGCATGCCTGTCCTGATGGCATCGAGAGCCTGTCTAGACTAAGGAGAGAGAGAGAGAGAGTCTCCCCACTGCTAAAAGGAGAGACAAACACGCTCGCACCCATGGTGTCACCTGCAGTACATGGACAGAGAGAGAGAGAGAGAGAGAGAGAGAGAGAGAGAGAGAGAGAGAGAGAGAGAGAGGCTGTCCGCTGCTAGACAAAAGGGGAGAGGTGCATCCAGTTCAAGCTGCCACCTTCCAGAACCAACGAGAGGTCTCATCTGTGCTCATGCTCAATGCCCTTGGCCACATCCAGCATCAAACCTACCAGAATGAGATGGAAATAAACACACAACATATTATATGTGCCTGTTTGTGTGTCTCCCTGTACCTGTTACCACCTATCACATGATTGATCAATGATTGAATGAAGTGTGCCCAACCAAGCACTAATTCTAGGGACATCATTAAACTCCCATAGGCTGTCATTCCACTGTACCTGAAGGAGTCATGCCCGTCCCAGAAACCATCATTGAGAATCTGGTACCATCATTCCAGTCACGGGAAGCTGTCATTCCATTCCATTGCATCCAGAAGCAGTCACTCCAGTTCCAAGATCCATCATCTGGGTGCTGCCGCTGCTCATGCCGGACTTGCCAATGGCCAGTGGCTACTGGCCACCACTGCCCGCACACCAGCCTGTCCTCCCACCAGTCTACTCCTTCACACCCACCCACAGATGCCTGCTGAAGCTGCTGAAAGAACCCCTCTGACCAACAGCACCCGACGCCTAATGCCCACTGCCAAAGAGCCTTTCTTTCTTTCTCTTTGGCACCTCCTCACAGACACAAGCCCTGCCCTTACTGGGGGGCTGTCTGCAAGTTGAGACCCTTCTGCTGGCAAATCTTGAGGTCAATGTACCTTACCTACACTACGTGTGGTGCCAGGTGCTTCTGGTAGGGATCGACAAGCTATATGAGATTATGTGCCTGCCTTCCTGCCTGTGTGCATTCTTGTACCTGCTGCTACCACCTATCACTTGATTGAATGAAATGTGCCCAACCATGCACTAATTCTAGGGACATATATCATTAAACTCACATAGATTGTCATTCCATTGTACCTGAATCAGTCATGCCCGCCCATCCCAGGAACCATCAATGAGATTCTGAGACCATCATTCCAGTCACTAGGGGCTGCATTCCATTCCACTGCATCCAGAAGCCCGGTGCCTGCACGCCAGCCTTCACGCCCCCCCCCCCAACAGCCTACTCCTCTGCACCCACCCGTGGATGCCCACTGAAGCTGCTGGATATAAAACCCTCTCCGACCACCCGCTCCCGCCGCCTGCTGACCGCTACCCAGGAGCCTGTTTCTCTTTGTCTCTGTCACACCCACCC
>QEPC01012435.1:5209281-5225846 GCA_003113815.1 Sphenodon punctatus
GATGGGCTGAAGGTAATGTCTGTTACCTTCAGCCCAGCCGGATCATGGTCCTGACCAGAGGACGGGATAGGGCGCAGCGACTGAATTAGCTGCTGTGCCCGCTCGTCTCTTGGAGGGCGAGTGGCCTGAGGAGCGTGGTGTGTGTGTGGCACGCAACCCTGCCCCCTCCCCACGCAGCCCCACCCCCTCCCTGTTCACCGGTGAGAATCAGGCCAGCATGTCTAAAGGCTGGCCAGTCTGATTCCTGACCGGGATCTGAAACAGATTCTGGTCCGTGGTTCACTGTGGTGGGCCTCCGGGCCCAGTATGTCTGAAATTACCCTCTGTCGGATGGACAGAGTTCCCCCAAGTTCTTCTCTGTATTTTCCCTCCCTTTTTGGAGCTTCCATGTTACTCAACCTCTGAATAGATTTTGTTTTATATTTTTCTTTATCTTTTCAATCTTTTATTTTTACTATTTTTACTTTAATCAAGTCTTATCAAGTCTCCAGCATAGCAACAAGTTAACAACTTATGTTCCTCAGCAGAACCCCACAGACCCTGGCCATTCTTTTTTGGGACCTGCAATATCTGTTTGGTGAGATATATTCTCCAAGAATATATATTTTGCAATCAATACCCTTTTTGCATGCTTCCGTAGTACTTTTATATTAGTGTGTAAACCAGTTTGGCAGGACAATAAATGGTATTATTTTAGTCATAATAATAATCTATTGTGACTTTTTGGTGAGGAAACATAAGCTTTCCTATGGGGATCCCTGACCCCATGGTGGAGCTAATTCCTGGGAGAATCTCAGGGTAACATTCCAGCACCACCTTCACTATGCTCAATATGCCTTCAATATGATTCAAGGTGTAGGGTTTGACCTATACAGCCTTGGTCTGACTTACCTGTGAGATTGCCTCATCCCCCTGCCCTGGAGCAATCTCTGTGGTTCACCAGGAGTGCCCTTCTCGAGGTCCCCCATGTGGTCTGGGGGGCCACTATGGAGAGCGTGTTCTCGGTGGCCACACCTAGGCTGAGGAACTCCCTCCCAACCAAGGCCCAGTTGGCCCCAGATCTCCCTTCCTTCCACTGTATGTGTAAGACCTGGCTGTTCCATCTGGATTTTGACAAGGGAGATGGGATGTAAGATGGGGGGTTAGGGTTGGGGACGTGGTTCTTTGGTTTTGCTTTCATTCTCTTTGACTGTGTTGTGGATTTTATGTGTATTTAAGATGTGAGCTGCCACGAGCTGTCTGGAGCAGGAGGGTCGGGATAAAAAATTGTGTTAAATAAATAAAATAAAATAAAATAAATATGCTCCTTCCAACATTGCCTTCACTGTGTGCTGGTTTGATGAGTTTTGGTATGAGCAGGGACTGAATTAGGAGCCTCCAGATAAAATAGCATGAGTCCTTACAACTTGAACTAAAGAGCCAAGTTTTCTTTGCAGGACTGATACAGCCTCAACAGACACGTGTGCTCTGCAAAGCAGACACAGATCAGGATGCATAATCCACATAATCTCTCAGGTTGGCTAAACAGGGCTCTGAATGGCCTTTTATTGACATGGAGCATTTCAGCTGCAGTATTATTATATGTACAGAAATGAAATACTCTCATGAAAGAAATCTTCTTGTGATCAAGGCCCAAACATGTGTACCATGCAACAGACCTAATTGTTTCCCGTTCTCCATCCGGTATCAGAATTGTGAGATCTATTTATAACATTTGAGACACAATCAATTGCACACTATCTTTTAGGACAGACAGCAAACATCTTTTAGGATAGATATCAGACACAGCAAGTGAAGGACTGCAGCATTTGGTAACAGCAAGAAATAGCTGTGACAGATCTTCCTCAAAAAAGGTTCTAAAATTATTCACAAATATTTTGTGAAGACATTTCTCTCATCTCCAAAATGTTAATATATTCCAAACAAAGTTCAGTGGTAAAGTTTACCAAATTCTCTTCCTCTTTCTTGCTCTCATCTTGCCATATTTCACTCTTGTTTTATTAACAAGCAAGAAGGCAAGCCTGTCCAAAGTTGGTAGCACTATTAGAATTATGTAGAGTAAGGTCTTGTGCTACTCATGTTTACTTTATGCCTTTCTAAAACCATCTGCTATTTGTACTGCTCGATGCTATATATTACTCGGTTAATTAGAAACCGTGGCAATTAGGTGGCTGTTAATTAAAGAACAGTGACATTTAGGTTGTATTTTTCCTTGTTCCACTGAAATAGCTTCCAGACTCATGGTGTATTTATTTATAACACACACACACACACAAACAAATGCACCATGCATACTTTCCAAACTCTTAGTTCTCTTCTGGATGGATCACCTTGGGGTATGTGGCAGCAGTTTAGTCTCCAAGTCAATTTAATCCTTGACTGCCAACTATGGTGTTAAATTTCTTATCTGGCCGACAGCTATAGCAGAACTGAAATCATGTATAAGTTGCTGAACATCTATGGCCCTTTTTACATGGACGCTGCCACAGGCCCGATGGGGGGGGAATGGTGCAGTCGCGTGCAGTTGGCCATCACCCCTCATACAGTGGGTGAGCTGTCGGACCTTTGTCCTGGCCACCTTGACCCCTTAATCCTTTCTTATGGCTTGTGCCCTCTGAGATCCTACTGTCTGACAGGGGACACATGTGAGCTGCCAGGCTGGCCTGCCTAGCTGCTGTTTGTCACTGGATCCCTGGCATCGACCTTTGTGGAGGTTTGCTGCCTGTTGCTATTGTCCCTTCAATCTCATGGCACAGACTCCATGACAGCCAGGTATGTGCAACATCATAACTTTTTTATTGCAGGTTATTTACAAGGAGTTGGGGTACTTCTTTCAGGGTCTCCCCCTTCCCGTCTTCATGGCACCATCGGGGGCTGTCTCCTTGTGGGCCTTGACAGCGGCAGCCTGCTGTGACTATTGGTTGTCTAGTCCAGACTCTCCTTCCTCAACTGGCCACTCCACTTCTGGTTGCTCCTGTGGATGACACGTGTAACCTTTGCATTAGCTATCCATTCCCTTTGCCCCTATTTAGGTGCTCCCGTGTGACACCTGCTGTGTCCATCACCTGTTCCTGTGCTACCATCATATCCTTTCCTGTGTCTGGGTGGTGCCCTTAACCTGTGTTATTCCCTCCCCNGGTGGTGCCCTTAACCTGTGTTATTCCCTCCCCGCTTGGTTAGTGCCCTCCACCTGGTTCCTCATGCTTACCTGAGCATGTGGGGTGGCCTGTCTAGGCGGTTGGGTCGCTGGAGGTGCTGGGGGGTGCTGAGGTGGCTAGGGGTCCAGGAGGGGGGACTTGGAGGTTTCTGGTGGGGAACTGGGAGAGGCAAGGGCTGCCCAGGGAACCTCTCTTGGTGTTGCTGGGGGGCTATGGGAGGGAGGGAGCCCAGCTGGTTTTGGACGGGGTAGGGTTGCTACTGGGGAAACCAAGGGTGGCAGATGAGCTGGGGAGGGGGCAAGGGCACCTGTGTGAGGGCATCATGGTTTGTGGTGCTTTCAGCACTCCTGCTGGAGGGCTCATCTCATGCTGGGGGAGACACCGCAGAGCCTCCAGGGTTTCCCTGATTAGTTGACAGGTCTCTGCAGTGTCTCTCTCCAGCAAACCATGGGCCCTCTCCCTTTCCTCACTGTTGAGCCGCTGCTTGTGGAGGAAGGCGGCAGCATGGTGCCTGTCCCACAGATGCTCTCTGCTGGACTGGTGGAGCATCGCATCCATTTGTGCCTGGTCCCTTCTCCCCTGCCCTTACAGGACTTCCCTATTAAGGGCATGCTCTTCGTTCTTCTCATCTGCCAGCTGCTTGGTTTCTGCCAGCAGTTCCCTCCTCAGGTCCTCCCTCCTCCTCTGGTTGTAAGCCCACATCTCCCAATTCCTCTTGGCACTCCCAGTGGTGGCACTTCTTGATGGACCAGGCTGCTCATCTGTGGATGACATGGGGACTTTTGTTTAGCATTGGGCTGCGGATCTACAACATTCTACCTATCCTGCCTTCTTGTCCTGTGTTGGGGTCTCTCCTCCTCCCCCCCCCCCAGGTGCTCCTTTGTGTTCCTGGGCACTGCTGACAGTCTCCCTTTGTGTTTCACTGTCCACATCAGCTTGTGGAGGGCAGGGGTGGGGTCTTGTCCTTGCTCCCGTTATCCCTGAAAGTGTGTGCCTCCTGTCCACTTCTCAACCCCATCTCTCCATGCCTCCTCCACAGCTGTTCCCCCCCACAGCCCCTGTATTCTCTCCTCCCATCCGCTCAGGGTGTTCCTGCCCCCCCCTCCTTACTGTCCACTTCCCTGTCCCTTGGGTGCTCTAACAGATGCACTGCTGTGCCCCTGTCCCCTTTGTGCCCTTCCCTCCCACCACTGTGTTTATTTCTGTGTAACCATACCATTGGCACACTGGTTGCCAGGCTCCAGAATGGCCTCTGGATTCTCCACATCCTCTTCCTAAGCCTCCATCTCCTCTTCCTGCACCTCCAGGACCCCTTGAGCTGTGGGGACAATATCAATCTTTCAATTCACCCTTGCTTCCCTGCTAGGACCCTGGCTGTCCTGGGCTGTACCCCCACTCCCTCCCCCCATTCCTTGGGGTCATTCTCTTACCTGGTTTGTAGTTTTTATCCTCCTGGGAGGCATCCCTGGGGTCAGGCCACTCCCCGTGCACCCCTTGTCTCCATGCGTTCTGATCCTGTGGGTTTTGGGGGCACACAAGGAGGGTGATGTTGCCAGTGGAGGCTTCCAGGCATGCCTCCTCCACCTCTAGGATGGGTGTGTGTCCTCCCGCTTCCTGGCTGGCCTCACCAGGGGCAGTGGGCTCCCCACTACTATGGGGCTTCGGGCACGGAGATGTTGTCTTTGCCCTTTTTCTGCCCCTGGCGAAGGCCAAGCTGTGTATGTGGGAGGCCACGGTCTCCCCGTCCATACAGAGGAAGCGACCCAGCTTCTCAGCTAACATGTGTGTGCAGGGCAAAGCCGGACTTGAGATTATTGTCATGACTATGTTCGTATCTTGACCTCAAATCCTTTTCCTGCTGCATGCATTGGGCCCCATTGCATGGATTGGGCCCCCTATTGTACCACATGCACTGCATTTCCTGGGCGATGGCTTCATAGACATGTTTAGTCTTGAAGCAGTGCACGAGGTCTCCCTGGACCTTTTTGGCCCCCCACAGATGTATGAAGTCTAGGTTCTTTTGCCTGGTCCATGGGTTCTTTTGGGGTCTGCATGTTGGGGGCCATCCAAACTGGCTTCCTGGGGCCTGCCCAGTGGCTGTGGTGGCAGTGGAGCAGGTGCTCTCCTGTTTAGGGGATGCATCTGGGTGAGATGTTGTCCTCCTATTGGTTCTGTGGGGTATTTCTTGCCCTCCCCTTCCCCTCTGGGGCTTCCTGCTGTTTTACTTGACTGCCAAGGAGGCCCTCCTCAGCTGTGTCCCCAGTGGTGCTGTGCTCCAGGGTGTGGGTGCTCTCGTGTTGGAGGGTGGTGGTGGAGCTGTCAGTGGTCTGCCCAGTGGAACCCTGGTGAGTGCTTGAGGCAGGTCTGTGCCATCTCCCCTCCTCTGTGTGGGTGGGGTTCCCCTGTTGTACCTCGCTGTCAGAGGCACTCTCCTCCCTGGCCTGTGTTGCTGTGGCTGGCGGTGGCGGTGCAGCCAGCGCTGTGTTGTGCCCTCTCCCTGTGTAGGAATGGTAGACCTGTCACTAGGCATCCTGACCCCCCCTCCCCTGGACAGCCCAGGGTCCCTTGGCTTACACTTACCCTTTCTGTGCATGACATGATTCTGGCTCCCTTTGTCTTATCCCGAGCTTTCCTTCCAGACATATTGGGAGCTGGTGCACCCATGTTCTCAGTTGCTTCTCCTTTAAGGGCTCCTGGCCGGGCATTCCGTGTCTCTCCCGGTGGGTGTGTCTGCTTATGGGCACTGTAGTGCCTGTATAACCATCTCTTGCTGGTTTTGGTGGACCCTTTCTGTGGATCAGTGTACTTACCCATTCACACGGACACCTGGGTCTTCAACACCCACCTCCACTCATCTCCATCCATGGAGCATGCCAGCTCCTTCCAGGATGCTCCATGGGTGTAGATGGGTGTTGATGGTTGGGGTGCAGGTGCACACACACACACACACACACACAAACCCAACTCCATTCACATGGATGCTCACCCACCCATCTGATGGGTGGAGATGGGTTGAGATGGGTGGGAGGCGTCCGTGTGAAAAGGGCCTATGAGACTAATGTCTTTTATTCACTATAGTCATCAACTGAAATGGAGGTGAGTGCCAACCTTTAAGTATGAAAAGCCATGGGGAAGTATAGAAGCCATTGAGGGTGCCCCCTACCACTGTACTCCTTGGTGGACATTGCCACTCATGACTGAAGGGAATGCCTGTTATGTTTCATGCCAGTCATGCTCAGAGTCCTATCTTTCCCATTCCACTCACACCCATTGCACTGTCCATTCTGGCTGTAGCTCTGTAGTGCCATAGTTCATAGCCATAGTGTTGCCCATCCCCCATGTCCCAAGCCATCCCTTCCTTTCCCTCCACTTCAGGGAAAGCAGCAGGAAGGACTGATACTCATGAGAGAGCCAGGAAAAAAATTGCAAAAATTCAGGAATTTCAGCTGAGTATCATCTCCCCTTTTCTTCAGAGATTAACTCTGCCTCAGAAATGGACTCTAGCCAGAGACAAAGACAAAGGGAAAATTCTCTTTGTACCACCAAAACAATATGTCTATCCTAAGTCAAAACACCTGATCAGCAAGGGTGTACCTGTAAGAGGAATAGGTGGTGAAATTGCACTGAGGTCTATGAGTTTGGGGTAACCCATGCTCCTGCTCCTGAGATCAGGGAAGGTCAGGGGAGCCCCCATTCCATCTTCTTCACAAGGGCTCATTACAACCAACTTGCACCCCTACTGATCATATGCCAAGAAAAAGAACTTGGAAGACCTTGTGTAATAGTGCCACCTGATTCCACCTTTATCCTTGACTGCCAGTTGCCATCTGACTGTCAAATGACATCCTCCATAATGGTAACACACAACTATTTTATATAGAGAGCAGGTTGTAATTATTCCATGTGTGTTCTCATTCACATATACCCAGACCGGTTGATTAGTATAAATGATGTTGCCATTTTACTGGGTGGCCTCTGATTCTTGAAGTTTACAAAAATGAATTTGATTATATTCAGGTGAACACTACAAAGGGGAGGGGGGGGGGTGGAGTGGAAAAACCAACACTTTTGCCCCGACACTGACCTTGTCCCATTTTCTTCAGCATAAATTGAAATGAAAAGGAGGACTCTGAAAAATTCCTTTAATGCAACCTTGATAAACTTTCAGAAATTTAGGAAAAATAGAAGTGTCATCTAGGTAAGTACAGGGGAAAAATACATAATCAGGGATACCCACTAATCAGAAAAACACAAGGAGGGCAGATATGTTTCTGAATGATGGAAGGCACAGCAGTATTCAGAGGCCATAGAAGTAGTAACTTGGATGGGATGAAGAAACAATAGTATAGAGACCTAGCTTATCCAGAGAGGAACAATGTAGGGATGCTTGAACAGACCCGAGTTTGGAAATTCGGTTGGGTTCGGTTCGGTTAGAAAATTGAGTTCGGTTCGGTTGACCGAATTATTCGAGTTTGGTCAAATTCCGAACTTCCGAACCGAGTTTGTACATTCAAAACTGGATTTTTTGGCCTTCTGAACTGGATCGAATTCAACCAAACAGTTCGGTCGAATTCGAGTTCGGTTCGAAAGTTCAGTTTGGTCGACTGAAGTATTCGAGTTTGGTCCAAACTCTGAACTTCCGAACTGCGTTCGCACATCCCTAGAACAATGTAATAGACTCAAAAGGTAGAAGGATGAATCTTGGTTGATGTCAGCTGAAGAAAGTGGCTTAGGACTAAAGAGGAATTCTTTACTCAACTTGGTTGAGGTGCAGTTTTAATATGTTATCAACTATTTATTAATGTCCAGACATTAGTGTTTATTTACAGTGAAACTGCAGTCAGCAGTAGATGGAAAATTGGTCAGTTATGCTACTAATTCTGACTGGAATGGATTTGTCTTGATATAAAATTATTTATCATGTGTGGATAGGTTTCTTCATGGAAATGTTTAAACCATGGACCCTAATTTCAAGTGACACAAAATTAAGATCTAATTCAAGCTGGAGCCATTAAAGAAAAGAGTCGGATGGTTGGAAAAAGATTGCTTGACAGAGGTTTACTGATGAGTTACTTTCCCTTAGCTCATTTATAAAAGTAATTGATCCAGTCTGAGAAAAAGAAAAACGAATTCTTTCATTTGGATATACTTTTGATAAAGTAAAACAGACTGTGCAGAAAATATTCATTCTATTGGGTGTGCCAGTTTAATCATGAGATTGATGAGTATTGTAAACATATCTTACATCTAGACTCTTGGAAATGTGAAGTTTACAACCTTTACTCACATAGGGCATTTTTACACACACCTTAAAGTGCTGGTCTTTCAATCTTCTGGGTTTACAAGTCCACAAGTAAGTTCCAGATGCATTCTTCACACACACACTGCCCTGAGGCAGTTCCTGGATGCATTCTTCACACAAACACTGTCCTAAGGCAGCCAAAAGTAGCCGCAGCTGTAGTTGTGAGAGGCTGCCATGGAAACCAAGTGACTACAGCTGCCTGGAGCAAAGCAGTTTACCAGGAAAACATTTTACACAAAAAATTTCTGTGAGAAGTTCTGTGCAGAAGTTCAAAGAGCCAGATGTTTAAGATCTGGGTGAGTGATTTAGACACACATAAATGTAACTGAAAACATGCAGGAGAAATGTGTGTGTAAAAACACCCAGTGAGAGCAGTGTTATCTTGTGATGCTTATATCCTTTCTTAGTAATAGGACAGTTGCACAAGTCACCAAAGACTCCTTTTGTTCATCGGAGAGGCTATATCCTTTAAATCTATTCTTTATAAAGAGCTATTTTCTCCTAAATTCTATAAGCTTGTTAAGCATTTAAATGAAGAACATCTGCCCAAACAGAACAGTTGACATCTGTCTGACTTGAGATCATATTAACACAGATGGTCTTGTTTTGAAAGAATTATACAATTAATTTTTTACCCCTCTTCTGTCTCAAACTAAAGGAAGCTGCACTTTGCTCTAATCCTCCAATTTAATCAGGATCTGGATAAACAGAATGATTAGTCAGGACTGGGATTTGACATTTCATCATTGCAGTAGAATTTTTTCCGGTGAAGAAGGAAAATATTGAAATTGTTACCTTATGAAAAAGATCTCACCACTAAACCATTTTCCATAGGGTAAAAATAGATGTGACAGTAGTCCTCTTTGGCCCACTTTGTCATGCTTTGGCCCGGATATTGGCTCGGTATTGCCCCAGTCAATACTCAATACTCAATACTCTGATTCTTGAAAGCAACACTGAATTCAGGCTCAGATAGCCACATTAGGCATTGAACCTTAAAAAATTGGCACGTTGATTATATTTGCGTATTTATATACATGACCTGGTGGACAGGGTAGCAGCGGATGTCCATCACAGAGAGAGATGGTACTTCTGCAGCTCCAAAGAAGGCCAAAACGGACTAAAAGGATATAGGAGAAACCCCATATTGGCATCAGACTCCTTATATTGTTCATGCCTTGAGTATTTTGAAGCTGTGGGCTGAGTCTCATATATTGGTTATGCTTTTAACTTTAAATATATATATCACACTGAAGAAGGGGTGGTAACCCCAAAACACGTTTGGGATTTATTTTATTGGGATTGTTCCTTTTGAATAATATGATTGTATTATTTTAACACTTATTATTCATGATTTTGTTCTTCTGTATATGCTTACAATTTTAGGATTGATAGCCTTGGATTTCACATATTTGTGTTTAGGGGCACAGGAGACCCTATACTGTATATAGAGATTGATTTAATAAATTGTATTTTATATAGTACCTCTGTTTTTTGTTTTGTTTGGTCGTGCACTTTGGCCTTGGGGTATTTTGCTGCTGGGGATCTTGACCTCCTCGGGGGTGCCCCTCTCCACATTTCCCTCCAGGTTGCCAGGCAATAATGAAATCACAATAACAACTTTCAGTATTGTTATTGATTTTGTTGTTATTTTTGTCATTTTCAATATTGCAATAACATAAATGATTTTTTTTCCATTCTTGATATAATGAAAATGACATGAACACCCCTCAGCTGAGGGCCATGATGGGACATAGGGGAAGAGGCGGTCTTTACGATACCTGGGGCCAAGGCCGTTTAGGTTTTAAGTTTGGTTTAGCTGAATACCAAGCGTTATGGGGGGATGTTCCGATCCCCAGTTACTTATAATTGGCAATAAAGAATGCAGCCTTGAAATCCCACATATATATCCCAAAAGGAGACCACCTTTTGGGATGGAGCAACAATAAACTAATAGTAAAAATAACACAAAGCAGCCAGAAAAATGGTCCAAAAAACCTGAAATGAATTATTCAAAACAAGTATATTTTTTTAGGCATAAGGGTATCTGGACAAAGAAATCATATTAACAAATAATAGTGATGGGCGAACAGATTGCGGTTCGGGTTCGGGCATTCGGTTCGGTCTGGTTCGGTTTGGGTGTTCAGTTCGGGCGTCCGATTCGTTCACCAAGTTCGGGTTTGGCTGTTTGGTTTGGACATGTTCGGTTCGGTTTGGGCGTTCGGTAAAAGGTATTGCAGGATACCGTGATAGCTCCGGAAACCGGAAATTTGAGTGCGTGCAGAGCTGTGTAGCGAGAGAGTGTGTTTGTCTGTCTGGCTGTTCAGTTTCATGTGTTTTGGCTGTTTGTGTTTGGCTGTGTTGTTTTGGTGGGTGAATGTTGGTAGGTGACTGTTGTTGTTGGTCTTTGTGCTGGTCTGTGTGCGAGCTTTTTTTAAAAAAATAAATAAATGAAGAAGACTGTTGTATTAATTCCCCAGCTGGGGGCTGACTTGGTGCTCCCGGACTTGTTGGTGGTAGAGGAGGAGGAGGAAGCAGTCGCTGGCCCAGCTCCTGGACCATTGGGGTTGGTGGCTGGCTCCTCGAATGAGGAGCAAGCGGTGGGCACAGGAGGTGCTACCAGGTTTGTAAACTTTTTTTTTACTTTGAGGACAAGAAAGGCTCTATCCATTAGAGCAAGCTCACTGGCATGTGGGTGGGTGGTGGGCATCAGTCAGGCACAAACAGTTGGCATCAGAGGGTAGCAGCGGATGCCCACCACCGAGAGAGATGGTACTGTAGTGTGTGGGGCTCTTCCAGAATTAGGGCACGAGCACAAGCATCACCCCCACCCAAACATGTGCCAGACTGGCAAGTGTCTCCACTATCCAGTTGCCATTCAAACACACCCTCAAATAAGGGCAGGATTTGCACATGCCAGCCAGGGTCTCTCCATTTGACATCCCGACCACCCCAAAGAAGGGCAGGATTTGCATGTGCCAGCCAGGGTCTCTCCATTTGCCATCCCTCCCTAGCAGCACCCCAAAGAGGGCAGGATTTGCACGTGCCAGCCAGGGTCTCTCCATTTGCCATCCTGAAAACCCCAAAGAGGGCAGGATTTGCACGTGCCAGCCAGGGTCTCTTCCAGCATGATGGCAGTGGGGCAGGTGGTGCCCACCCAGGGCTACCAGAGGGAGTACGATTGCACCTCAGCACCAGTGGAGAACTACCTAGAGGAGGAGCCATGCATTGATCACAGCAGCGATCCCTTGGCCTACTGGGCCAGCAAGGCCAATGTGTGGCCAGCCCTGTCGAAAGTGGCCAAGGGTATCCTGTCCTGCACACCAACCAGTGTCCCCAGTGAGAGGGTGTTCTCCATGGCGGAGACATTTGCTCCCGCACCGCCTGAGACTGGGGCCCAAGTTGGTGGAGCAGTTGCTATTCCTGAAGGTGAACCTTCCGCTGCTGGGATTCCCCGAACTGCCCCTGGACAAGAAGTGATGGTGCAGTGGCACACGCCCTCCCATGCCAGGGGCAGTCTTTGGACGGGGCCCCTCCTCCTCAGTCTGGGATAGGGCTACTGCTCCTGTTCTGCTGAGGTGCTGTCCCTGCCTCACAATGCCTGGCACCTGCTCTCTCTCTCTCTCTCTCACACACACACACACACACACACACACACACACACACACACACACACACTAGACAGCCTCGGCCGCCTTATCTGAGTGACCTCATGATGGAGGGTGGCATTGGGAAACAAAGTGTAAGTCTACCAGCCGGCCTATGACTAGCTACACGATCTTGGCCCACCTATGTGACACCGACTGGCTCTCACTCTCTTGTGCTGCACAGTGTTTGCTAGCCTATCTGAATGCCCTTCTGCCAATGTCCCAGCCTGTCTGGCCTACTGCCTCTTTTTCCACGCTGTCTGTCTGCCCGCCCAGCTTGCCGCCAAACTCAAAGTATGCCTCAGTCCACCTTCCTGCCTCCCATGCCAGGGTGTCTGTCTGCCTACCCAGGTTGCCTAGCTCAAAGCCTGCCCAATCCCACATTCCCTACTGCCTCTCATGCCATGCTGCCTTTCCACCCACCCAGGTTGCAAAGCTTAAACCCTGCCTCAGTCTGCCTGCCTTCTGCTCATGCCGCGCTGCCTGCCAGCCAGCCCATCTGCCTAGGTGGACTAGATCAAAGCCTGCCTCAGTCTGCCTGCTTCTCATGCCACGATGCCTGCCTGTCCACTCAAGTGACCTAGGTCAAAGCCTGCCTCAGTCTGCCTGCCTCTCATGACAAGGTGCCTGTCTGCCTACCCTGGCAACCCTGGGTGATGTGCACAATTGGTCTGGTAATCCTGCCGCTGCTGTCTGCTGGTCCATGAGTGCTCTGCCCTGGCCAATCCAAATGTACCCACACAAACCTGCTGCTACTGTCTGCTTCTTTATGGGAGATGTTCCCTGGCAAATTCAACCATCCTGGCTCCATGGTGCTGTGTACAGGCAAATCCTGCTGCTGCTGTCTCTGCTGTTCCATGGGTTCTGTGCCTGGGAAAACCAATGTCTGCTGCTGCTACTGCTACTGCCAATGCTGTCCATGCCACAGGTCCTGTGCCCAGGAAATCCAATGTCTGCACTAGTTGCCAATGCTGCCCATTCTACACACAGAGAGCCATCATTCAACAGTGTCAAGAAACAGTCACTAAAGGCCCAGCACCCACCGTCAGGGTCCTGGGGCCAAGTTACAGGCAGGGATGGCTGTGGCCAATATCTACAAGCTGCCACTCTTCTAGCCCCAGGACCTACCATCATGTGTCTGGGGCCATCATTCCTCACACAGAGGTGATGACTTTCAACTGCATCAAGAAACAGCCACTCCAGCCCCAGGACCCACCATCAGGGTTCTGGGGCCAAGTTACAGGCATGGAGGGCTGTGGTCAATATGTATCTAGAAGCTGCCACCCTAGCCCCAGGACCCACTGTCATGGGTCTGGGGCCATCATTTGTCGCACAGAGAGCCTTTATTCCACCACACCAAGAAACAGCCACTACAGCCCCAGGACCGTCCATCAGGGTTCTGGGGCCAAGTTAAAGGCAGGGAGGGCTGTATCCAATACCTAGAAGCTGCCACTCTAGACCCAGGACCCACCATCATGGGTCTGGGGCCATCATTCCTCGTACGGAGATGATGTCTTTCCACCGCATCAAGAAACAACCCCAGGACCCACAACCAGGGTTCTGTGGCCAAGTTACTAGCAGGGAGGACTGTGGCCTATATATTTAAGCTGCCACTGTAGCCCCAGGACCCACCATCATGGGTTTCGGGCCATCATTCCTCGCACAGGGTGCTGTCATTCCACAGCATCAAGAAACAGCCACTCCAGTCCCAGGACATGCCACCAGGGTTCTGAGGCCAAGTTACAGGCAGGGAGGACTGTGGTCAATACCTAGAATCTGCCATTCTATCTGCAGGACCCAATGTAATGGGTCTGGGGCCATCATTGCTCGCACAGGGCTCTGTCATTCCACAGCATCAAGAAACAGCCACTCCAGCCCCAGGACCCACCACCAGGGTTCTAGGGCCAAGTTACAGGCAGGGAGGGATGTGATCAATATCCAGAAGCTGCCACTCCAGGCTCAGGACCCACTGTGATGGGCCTGGGGCCATAATTCCTTGCACAGGGCACTGTCATTCCACAGCATCAAGAAACAGCCACTCCAGCCCCAGGACCCATGACCAGGGTTCTGAGGCCAAGTTACAGTCAGGGAGGGCTGTCGCCAATACCTAGAAACTGCCACACTAGCCCAAGGACCCACTGTCATGGGACTGGGGCCATCATTCCTCTCACATTGCGATGTCATTCCACCGCATCAAGAAACAGCCACTCCAGCCACAGGACCCGCTGCCAGGGTTCTGGGGCCAGGTTACAGGCAGGGAGGGCTGTAGCCAATATCCAGAAGCTGTGACTCCAGGCCCAGGACCCACCCTCAGGGTTCTTGTGCCCTCTCATTCCGCTCACAGGGCTCTGTCATTCCACCTTTTCTTTATGCAACCTGCTGTTCATGGCGAGAGAGAGAAAAAAATAAGAGAGAGAGAGAGAAAGTCTCCCCACTGTTAGAAGGAGAGACAGAAATGAACCCACCCTTGGTGTCACCAATATGGTCAGAGAGAGAGACACACACACAGAGGCTCCCTGCTAGAACAAGAGAGATGTGGGTTGGAGGGGGAGAGGTAGGTGTATCCAGCTACCCTGGCTGCCACCTGCCAGAACCAGGAAGAACTCCCATCTGTCCTCATGTGCCCAATGCCGATTGCCCACATCCACCACACAGCAAACCTGCCATAATGAGGTGGAATATAACACAATGTATTATATGTGCCTGCCTACCTGCCTGTGTGCATTCCTGTACCTGCTGTTCCACCTATCACATGATTGAATGAAGTGTGCCCCATAGGCTTTAGGCTGTCATTACGCTATTGGTGAATTAGTCATACCCATCCATCCCAGGAACCACGAACTAGATTCTGGGACCATCATTCCAGTCACTGTTGGCTGCATTCCATTCCACTGCATCCAGAAGTCCTGTGCCAGCATATCCAGTCTGATCCCCCACCCACCCACAAAAGCCTACTACTCCACACCCACCCATGGATTCCCGCTGAAGCTGCTGTAAATAAAAGCCCCTCTGACCACCAGCTCCCGCCACCTGCTGTGCATTGCCAAGGAGCCTGCTTCTCTTTCTCTCTGTCACACCAACCCAGCCAAACACAAGCCCTGCACCTCCTGGGGGGCTGTCTGCAAGTTGAGATCTTGTGCTGGCATAGCACATCTTTCGGTTAATAACTACACTACATGGGGTGGCAGGTGCTGCTGGTAGGGATCGACAAGCTGTATGAGATTCTTCCATCTGCCAGCCAGAACTTCAGCACATAGGGATAAAAGTTTGGTTTGGTAAAACAAAGCTCATAACAAGAAATACAACAACTTTTATTAAAGCTATTTAAATAACAACAACAACAAAACAACAACAACATTCTGAAACCAAAAGCAAACATTCAAAGGAAACTTATAAATTAAACTATGAGTCTCTGGGCCTGTCCCCCGGGACTTGGGGGAAAGGCAATAGCTGTAGGGGTGCAGCAGAGGGCTGAGGGACAGCCACCTGGGACTTTTCCAGCTCATAGCCGTGGGAGATGACAAATGCCATGGCCCCTTGCACGTTCTGATATCACCTGGAGAGCGCCTGGTGGTACAGTTCCAGGCAATCCACCTTGGTGGAGACGTATTGGCCATACACCTCCACCTTCTTCCTCTCCACCTGGATCGCCTGGAACTGCTCCACCAGGCAGCTCTGTCACTTGAAGGCGGACCATGAAGTCCTGCATGGGCCTCTCCAATTCGCCCCAAAAGGCCTTGGCCTCAGCATTCTCCTGGGGCCCGGGGGTCTCCACATCGGGGCTGGAGGCGGGGGGCTTACATGGCATCATTTTTGGGTTGCCTTCCCCCCCTTCTTCTTGTGCTGGGGCTGATGCTCCACAGCCACGCCAGAGTCCTCCGCCTGCCACCTCACTCTCCTGCCATGCCACTTTTCGATGTGACTGATGAGTCCCGATGTGGTCCCCTCCCTCTGAAGCCGGAATCTTTTCTGGCAGAACTAAAAAGAGCATAAAAAGATATGAACATAAGAAGTGCCATACTGTGTCAGACCAATGGTCTGTCAAGTCCTGCCTGAATTCTGTCTTCACAAGTGGGTGGACTGGGTGACCAATCTCTCTCTGCAGGGGACTTACATTCCTAACAGGCCATAGTGCAATTCATTCCTTGTTGTTCCAGTCCACATACCTTACCTTGCATATGGCGATTCCATCACCCATCTCATAAAACCTCCAGACATCCGACCTTTCCCATCGAATGTCTGGGGGTGTCACTGGCAACCTTCGCCTAGGGGTACTCCTTGGCATGGCACCAATGCTGGGGCCGGCATCTGATTCCTCTCTGAAATGGGAACACATTAAGAACACCAAAGTAATATCATGCATTTATGATGATGCCTCTAGTCCTCCCTCCTTGGGGTGCTTGGGATGGCAATGGAGAGACCCTGTCTGGCACATGCAAATCCTGCCCTCCTTGGGGT
>QEPC01012435.1:5228563-5277075 GCA_003113815.1 Sphenodon punctatus
AGCAGCAGAGACAGCCGCAGCCTCATGTTGTCCAACTTGTCCTGCTGCAGGTCTTACAGTGCCCTGCATGGCAGTGGAGGAGGGCACTGCTGGAGGTGACACTGAGCCACTGTTGCCTGTTGCCCCAAATCAGGCCTGAGGAGGTTGGGTGGTGGTGCTGAGCTCTGGCTGCTGCTGGTGACTGCTGCCACTCCGCTGGCATGGCCCATACCCCTACCACCTCTCCCACGTTCCCCATTGCCTGTCTTACAGGCACATGGATGTTTTTATATTTTATTTCATTTTATTTTAATTTTTTTATTTTTTATTCAAATTTGTTATCTACTATTATATATATCTATCTTTACGCTAAATCTAACTGCTATTAACTATTCTAAATGCTATGAAATAAATGGATCATCTAATAACTACAAAGGCCAACTCCTACAAGCACTAAAACTAAATCACTAAACACTATCTCTATCACTAAGCTAACTCCTACATCTATCTATCTATCTATCTATCTATCTATCTATGGGATGGGGGGGATCACAAAAAACACAAGGAGGGGTACAAAACTGAAATGAAACCTAAATCTATCTAATAATCCTACTCTAAATGAATAAAAAAACAGGGGAAGGGAATCAGGGATGGAATATATATACAGGGAGAGGGAAAGGGTTCAATGGAGGGGTGAGGAAGGAAGGGAGATTGAACACAGGGAACACAGGGAGGGATAAAAACAAAATATAGCATCTAAATCTATCCAATATAAGCTAAATAAATGATAATATGGAGGTAAATGGGTTAGATGGGTGAAATAGGAGGAGGATGGCAATGGATTGAGGAGAAGAAACTGCTGGGACAGGGAGCCTTCTGAAACACCTGCTGTTCAGGAACAGTGACTAGCTCAGAAGGTGTTGGCGGGGAGGGGTAGGCAAGGAGTTTTGTTACTTTCTGCACCCGTCTCACCGCAACCCCCATTGGCTCCGTGCAGCCTTGCTCGTGGCCAATCACAGACTGCGAAGCCAGTGGTCTGAGGAAAAAGGGCTGTTGATTGGGCAGGCTAACTGCTACTCCAAGCCTCTCCACCCCTGATGCCTGGAAGTCTGCTCCTTAGCTGACTCCCCCTCCCTGTCACGTTTTTGCCTTCCAGTAACGTTTTTCCCTTCAGAACCACCCGAACTCGATCCGAACTGGCCGAACTGTTTGGTCATTTCAGAGTTCGGCATCGGGTTCAGTTCCGTTGGTTCGGGTTTGGGTTCTTGTTCTTGTTCGGTCTCCTGAACAGACCGAGTTCGGGCAGAACACTGAACTTCTGAACCGTGTTCTCCCATCCCTAACAAATACTGAATTTCCTACTTGCTCCAGCTCTGGGTATCTGAGTAACTGTGACCTTTAGTGGCAGGTTATGATTGACAAGGAGTGATACATCCATCCCAAATTCTAGACACCAATATCTATTTGTTTACTTAGAAAAATGTTTGGATAATGAGTCAGATCAGCCTGACACAATTATTGTTTCTTGTCTTTTTGCATTAAATCAAAATCTCAGATTAAAATACAAATGTACTCTATTTTTCCCAAGTTCAGTACTCAAGCTTTGCCGTTCAAGCAATGGAAATCAGTGCACCCTGGTCACTTCTGCTGGCTGCTTGTGGCAAATTTTATTAGAATATCTTTCTCTGTTGGCAGCAATGAGGAAAACACAACAGACACAGGACGCTGCACATTATTTTGTGATTGTAATCTGACCTCTCCCTACACAATGCTTACACCCAAAGAACAAATCAAATCAAAATTGATCCCAAGCAGTATAGCATGTAATCACTTTCTGTGGGTATTTTCAGATGTGACGCTACCACGGATGGCCATTCTTTGGTCACCCACGGTGTGTTATGTTTGTTCCCATCTGCCAGATGTTAACCATGGGCGGGAGCAAGTCCGGGTTGTTAGCTGGGCTTCCTGCCAACTCACAACCCAGAGTAAACCCTGCCATGGTCCAGGTAAACCATCCCCAGACCAGGGTATAGTGGGCAGTCAAATAAAATGGCCTGCTCTACCTAACTCCAACCTGTGGTTGGACCTTTTTCGGGCAGACACAACAACCTCATAGCCTGCCGCACGTGCCCATCAGGGAAGGAGTCAGGTCATGCTGAGCATGGGGGGGGAGCATACAGACCATGTTCTCATGTTGCCTCCACCCTCTCCACACCTTCTCCCCAGTCCTGGCCACCGGCATGTCTATTCAGTGGGCGGGCCAGATCCTACCCATCGTAAGGGCTCTCACCCCGAGCAGGATCAAAGTATGGCAGTTCTTCCAGTGATCACATTTGAAAATACTCCCATGAGAGAGTGGTAAATCTATCACAGTAGACCATCTTTGATTTATTTCTGTTTTTATTTATTTCATTTAATTTCTTAGCTACCAGCTCCTGCTACAGCAGCTTGGGACGGTTTACAACATATTAGGTAGTGGGACGGAGTTGCAGGAACAGGATTGTGAAAACCTGACCAGAGGGCTCTACAGAGGTGGAGCTAGCAGTGTGGGGCTTGTGAGACAGCTTAAAACACACAGCCGCCGGAGGTCCTGTGTAGCGGGATGGAGTTGCAGGAACGGGATTGTGAACACCTAACCAGAGGGCTCTACAGAGGTGGAGCTAGCAGTATGGAGCTTGTGAGACAGCTTAAAACCCGCAGTCGCTGGAGGTACTGTGTAGTGGGACGGAGTTGCAGGAATGGGATTGCGAACACCTGACCAGAGGGCTCTACAGAGGCGGAGCTAGCAGTGCAGGGCTTGTGAGACAGTTTAAAATCCACAGCCGCCAGAGGCGGTGCCGGAGGCGCGCGCCCAGGCAGCGCGCCTAAGGGATGCGTGAACAAGGGCATGCCCTTGTGCGTAGCCTTGTGTGTGGCCTTGTGAGCAGGTGGGGCATGGGGCGTGTTGCCTTGCTGAAGCGGGTAGTTGACCCACCTGAGTGGTGTTGTCTTCTGACCCGGAGTGCTGGTTTCTACCTCTCCTCTGAAGTATGGCCTCTTGTAAGAGGTCAAGAGCTGAGAAACAACCCAGCCCATCCTCCCCAGTTATGACCTCTAAGCAGAGGAAGATTGATAGATATTTTACAAGCAATACGTCAGCCCCAATTGCTATTGCAAAAGAACTAGCCTCCCATTTAGATGTACCCATTAGTAACCACTTTTCTGTATTGGCTGATTTAGCAATAGACAAGGCTGCTGCACCTACTATGCAATCCTCCCCTAGGGAGGGCCATCCCTTTTCCCCAACCCTGGTTACCCAGGGAAAGGGGGGGTGGTACAGATAGTGGGCGATAGCATGCTGAATTTTTTAACCGATCACATAGCTCTTACTGCGCAAACAATGCATTTTGTGTTTTCTCATCTGAGCCATTTGAATGAGAAGGTTGATCTATTATTTGGACCACACATGTTATACCAGGGGAGTGGGGGAATCTGAGAGAAATTCAGAAGAAACCTCTCTTGGAAAGCCATTCTATAAGGCTCCAGATATCTTCTGTCCCCCTCAAAAAGGACTCCTGTCATTCTGCCCCCCCATTTAGGGGCTTTCACCCCAAGTAATATATCTCCCAAGGGGGAGATCTTTAGGGCAGCCCCGACCAGTCTAATATTTGTTGTTCACCGATTACCTAAGGGCAATTTACCTTTTTGGAACACTAGGTTGGATGTGGCTGAACATCTGAGGGCACTCCTCCATATAGCTATCACCAGCCACGATATTAAGTCTGTAGATCATCTATCAAACTCAAGCGATCGTTGGGTGATAAATGTTACCATTACTTTTGCAGTTTTTTTAGCAGAAATTATGGGAAAAGAGGGGCTCCTAAATAATAGAGCGGTTCATATCTCTCAGGTATATCAACCCAATCCAGGTGCTCTCTATATCCCATAAAATGAAGTACACTGTGCTGGATCAGCTCGGTACCAAAAAGATCTAGCTCTGTTAGCTGATTTAGGAAAGCTTCCTCCTGCTAGGCAGCAGGTCCCCTTACATTCCGAATTAGTACCTCTGGCCCCTACAAATGTGATTGACCTTACCAGGGAAGGGTCAATGGAAATTGATATTCCTGGGGCACAGTCGGGCAGGTTTTTGCCCCAGATGAGTTCGCTAGAAAAATCACCAACTACTCCCCTAGTAGTACAAAAAGAGAAGCTTTTGCACCTAGATCATCTATTAGGGAAATTAGGAGAACTGAAAGCACAAAATTACACAGAACAACTAGTACTCCTTAATAGAACTGGAAAGGGGGTTTCTTTTCAGCCCTCTTGGGCTAATCTCCCTTCAGTGTCTCATTTATCTATTGGTTCTCCCCCCAGGGAATCTTTATATAATATGAACTCCGGAGATGAAGGTGGGCTGGTAGTACTATCACCAATAAAACAAAGAACCTCTCTCTATA
The DNA here is from genome assembly GCA_003113815.1 of Sphenodon punctatus. Taxonomy (NCBI): domain Eukaryota; kingdom Metazoa; phylum Chordata; class Lepidosauria; order Sphenodontia; family Sphenodontidae; genus Sphenodon; species Sphenodon punctatus. The sequence continues at coordinate 5,232,979 of QEPC01012435.1, forward strand.
CCCACAGCTAAAATTGAATCCCCCGGGGAAAAAATAGGGAAATCTAATCAAAATAGAGATATATTAGCCGGTGGCTCAGGTCTTGTTTCTACATCCTCTATTCAAATGCCTGACCTAGGCCCCTGGGATATAGTAGCGTCTTCAACCCCAGATGGGTCACATGTAAACTAATGACATATACATTCCATCCCTGGAGGGGTGTCTTGGGTCAGCTGGAACATTGCAGGATGGTTAACCCATTAGTATGATGTAGATTTTTTGAATTTTCTAAATAAATTTGATTTTATCTTATTGCAAGAAACATGGGCTCTAGTAGATATTGTGATGCCTGACTCCTTTTGTCTACATGCTTGCCCCCCAGTTAAATATGGAAGACCAACTGGTGGTTTGGCATTACTGGTTCGGTCAACTCTGGGTGCTTGGGTGAGACAGATGGGTTCCTATAGGGCCCATCTGGCTATGTATCACTGTTCGTTTCCCTCTGGTTTCCGAATTTTGATAGGAATTGTGTATATTCCACCTGTTTCATCCCCATATTATTCCCACGATTTATGGAAACAATGGCACCATCTTTTGGACTTGGCTGTTGCAGAATGGGGGGGGGGCACAATTATAATTGGCGGGGACTTTAATACAAGTACTGGGAACCCCAGGGACTTGCAAGACATTTTGGAATTGGATGAATATGCACCCCTAGGAAGGATCCCAAGTAGAACCTCTAGGGACAAGGTTACTGGTACTGGAGCAGGGAAAATGAAAGAAGTAATGAATCAATTCAATCTGTGTATTCTTAATGGCCGTATGGAGGGGGATCTGTTGGGCGATTTCACCTCACACACAGTCCTTGGTTCCAGTACTATAGATTACTTGCTTGTCTCATCTGATCAATTTGAGTCCGTGCGGTCCCTTAGTATAATTCCCAGAATAGAATCCTCGCATTTCCCATTGGTAATGATTACAAATCTGCCTATGGGTATTGTGGGTTCTGTGAGTGGTTTAGCTGGGCTAGAAACACATACTGCGATCCCCCCACATACACACACTTTGCTCGGGTCAAGTGGACTGAAACAGTTGGGATATCTTTTTCACAGTGGTTGGCAAACAGTGAGGCTCAAGCTTTGCAAAATCTGTTTACCTTACCCCAGGATTGTATTGATTTGGTCCCTTGTTACGATAATCTGATAGACCACCTGGCCCCATTTATTAAGGCTCACAAGGTCCCCAGTCAGCATAAGCGGCTTGCACCCCAGTGGTTTGATGGGGAGTGTCGTTAGTTAAGGGCATCATTAAGGCAGAAAGTTAGATCTCTGAAACAAAATGCATCTCTAGGTGCGCGGTTAGCACTCAACACCCAGAAGAAACTGTATCGGTCTGTATTATCTCACAAAAAGTGGGATTTCCAAAACAAACAATGGCAAAAACTATATCTAGCTGTGACTCGTAAGGATACTAAAGCCTTCTGGGAATATTTCCGTTCCTCGGGAGAAAGGAGGAACAAGAGTAGAGTAAGTGTTCAGGTACCCCTTGCCCCTGAAGTCTGGGTTCAGTTTTATAAGGATATCTCCCCCCCCTCCCTACATTGTGGAGTAGAGATATGGTTGGCCTCAATTGACCAACTTCCTTCTTGGCCACCAGTATCTGTAGAAGATTTCCTGGACCTTATTAGGTCCCTTAAACCAGGGAAAGCCCCAGGGGAGGATTTTATCTCCCCAGATTTGATTAAAAGTGTCCCGGATTGGTGGACCAGTGTCTTGGCACCACTATTTACTCAGATAAATGCAACCGGCATGCTTCCCCAGGCCTGACTAAATAGTATCATCATCCCCTTTCATAAGAAGGGTAATCCCCAGATGCCATCTAACTACTGCCCCATCAGCTTACTTAGCGTGGTGGGGAAACGTTATACCAGATATTTACTGGGTAAGTTTCAGTCTTGGCTGGATGACCAGGGGTTGATTGAACCAGAACAGGTGGGCTTTGTTAAGGAGAAGTCAACCACAGACCAGATTTTTGTGTTGTACCAACTAGCTAAGAAATATGTATCACGTCAAGGGAAATTGTTTCTATGCTTTATTGATCTACGCTCGGCATTTGATCTGGTGGATAGAGACGGCTATGGGCTAAGTTGAGTGCAGTTTCAGTGGACCCAAGACTCCTTTTCCTTTTGATTAAAGTGCATTCCGGAAACACCCTCCAAGTGAGATATGCCCTCCCGAATCAACTATCTGGAAAAATCCCTGTCAGACGGGGGGTAAGACAGGGATGTATTTTGGCCCTTGCTCTATTCAATTTTTATCTAAATGATATAATTTCCTTCTTGAAACAGAAAGATACCCATGCCCCAAAGATTGGAAACTGAAGGATACCAGCGCTCCTCTATGCAGATGATACAATTCTTATTTCTCAGATGGAGGTGGGTCTGAGAAGGGTCATGGAGCTCTTTGGAGTCTATTGCTCCACTGAAAATTTGGTTATAAATCACACCAAAATAAAGGTTATGATTGTGGGGCGGGGATCATCTAGGAAAAAACATCGTTGGTCTATCGGAGGGAATTCCATTGATCAGGTCACTGATTTTAAATATTTGGGGGTTATACTATCATCCTCTTTGAGCTGGACCCCCCATTTCAAGGCTGTTAATAAATAAATAAATAAATAAATAAATAAATAACATTACTAGGCAATCTTCTTCGGCCGTATTAAAATTCTATCATAGAGATGGGGGGAAACTGGTTCGCCCGGCATTACGTTTATATGCCTCAAAGGTGATCGGTCAGATCCAATATGCCTATTCAGTGTGGGGCTTGGTTTTTTTTTGGAATCTCGAAATTATGCAGAATAGGTTCCTGCGTACAATTTTAGGTCTACCTTTGGGTACCCCACAGGCATTATTGTGTTACGAACTGGGGTGCCCTACATTTCGATCACGTGCATTACTGACTGTGATCAAATTCTGGCTGAAAAATATGGTCTTTCTAACACAAGAAAACTCTCTGTTTAAGATGGCCCTAACTAGTGGCCTATTTTTAGAATGGGAATTACTAGTAAACAACGAGGTCCTAAAGTTGGGTTTTTCCCTGGATTTTCTGAAACCCTGTGGACTGAAGGGAGCAATTGCTCTGATTAAACAAAAGATTGCTGATCAGGATCTGCAAAGTGAAATTGCCTCTCTGGCGTCCCAACAGGTAGCTCCCTTATATTCTAAATTATCTAGGCTCTGTTGGGGCCAAGGTTACCTTGACTCTTAGTTACACCCTAGTCGAAGAATGGCGTTTACGAAATTTCGCTGTAATGTCTTTGCATCAACTGTGCTGGAGGGCTGGTATAGAGGTATACCGTGGGAGGATAGGGTCTGCCCTTTATGCAATCTCGGATCTGTAGAATCCTGTACCCATGTGGTGCTGGAGTGCCCTGCTTATGCCTTTTTTAGGAACAGATATCTGATTCCTCAACTGAGGGATAATATCTCTGTCTCTTCCATGTTACTTTTGAAATTGTTTGAGCCCCTTGATTCTGTTGGGACTAGGAATGTGGCAGCTTTTTGTGAGAAGGCGCTTCGTGTTCAGAGGAATTTTATTGATAATGGCTAATCCAGTGAGAAATGTATTTATAAAAGTCTGTTGTTGTAGTATTGTATGGCACCTCTACAGGAATATGTGGGAATGTTCAATCTATGTTTATAATAGCCCTCCGGCTGTTCAAACATGGCATGATCTGGGCATGCCCCTTTATCCAAGTCGATTATGGCCAATATAGACTCTCTTTGCATTTTTTAAAATGCTTTCTCTGTAATACTAAGCTAATACCGGGGTCAAATGTTGTCGCCATAAACCCCGGGAAGGGTAAAGCAAAATCTTATAAAAAGGATAGTCACAAGTCAATTCAGGGGTTAAATGCTGCCGCCACACACCCTAGGAAGGGTAAGGCATTTATTATAATGTAACTAACAATTGTAACAGGTTGGCCAATACTAAGCTAACACAGGGGCCAAATGTTGCCGCCATAAACCCTGGGAAGGGTAAGGCAAAATCTTGTAAAAAGGATAGTTATAAGATAATTCAGGGGTCAAATGCTGCCACCATATACCCCGGGAAGGGTAAGGCATTTTATTGTAATATACTCAACAATTTAATTTTTTTTTACTTTCCTTTATACTTTTTTGTGTGGCTGGATACCCTAGTGTATGTACTTATTATGCTATGTTATAAATTTTACGTTGTTAAGCATCCTATTTTTGTACTTGTACTTGTTCGTCTCTTGTTATGGCCTATGGCTAAACAAGTTAATAAACTTACTTACACTTACAACATATTAAAACCATATAAACATGTATAAAATGTATAAACATAACACAATAAATATAAATATATAAAACAGCCATAAAAATACTCCAGAGTGGAGCTAAAAAGACCCCTCCCCTCTCCCTAATTCCCCCCCCCCCCATCACCCATCTCCCTCACCTATTTCTGGTGGAATAGCCAGGTTTTACATGGTCTTCGGAAAGAGGGGAGATCTGAGACCAAGCGGACCTCCATTGGGAGGGAGTTCCACAGCCTCAGTACAATCAACGAGAATGCCCTCCTCATCGTCATCACCCGAGAAACTCAGGGAACCCTGAGGAGGGCACTCCCAGTCAATTGCATGGGGAAATTCAGGACGTGTGGGGTGGTGGTGGTTAGTTTATCCCGCAGATAGGAGGGGTCCAGTCTGTATAGGGCTTTATAGGTCAAAACCAACACCTTGAATTGGGCCTGGAAGACTATAGGCAGCCAGTGCAGAGAGTGAAGCACCGGCATAATGTGGTTGCAGCAACCTGCTCCCATAAGGAGACGGGCTCCCGCATTCTGCACCAGCTGCAGTCTCCAGACCATCACCAAGGGTAGCCCCACATAAAGTGCATTGCAGTAGTCTAGTCTTGAGGTGATGAGAGCATGGATGATGGTGGCCAGGTCGGAGTCCGAAGCCAATAAACCAGATGTAATTGGTGAAATGCACCCCTCGCCACAGCCTCCACCTGGACATCCAGGCAGAGCTGTGAGTCGAGAAGCACCCCCAGACTGTGACACTGAGGGAACAACGGAGGATAGATCCCATCAATTTACCCAATCTAATGGATCAATTATCCATTTATAGCTGGATAGATTGGGTGTGGTCCTCACAAGAGACTTGAACTCACAATCTTTACAGATGTAGTTAAGTGTCTTAGCCATTCACTTGCTATGGTTAAAAAATAGAAAAAAGGGTAAATTCATTAAAATGAATGAATATTTCTAATCACATGAACCACAGTGTACCCCTGAGCAACATTTCTAGCCTAGGTCACTCTCTCTCACCTGCCTCTCGCCTCATGCTCAAGAGTTCTTACAGAGATAAAATTCCTATGGACATTTTGCCCTCCCCCAAAATGCAAGATCTTTCCCTTTATACTATATTCCCCACTTGACACTTTTACAACAGAGCCTTTGTTGAAAAAGAACACAAAAGGCGTTAATTCAGATGCAGCTTGGCTTACAGAATGACATGCGAGATTGTAGATCAGGTTTGATTAAGCAGCCGCATGACATGTGATTTATAAAAAGGTTTATTCATACACAAATATGAATGTGTGCATGTCTGAAATTTTGATAATTTGATCCGTATCAGTTGTCAGATCTTTCTGAACAAAAACCTTCTGAGATGGGACTCCAACATTGTGCTTTCAAAGCCTATCTTGACCCATTGTCAAAGGAATGAATAATCCTTCCTTACAGCACTGACTGGTATCCTAGCCTACTCAACACAGATAAAGCCCCATAGATCTTTGGATAAAGATCTATATTCAGATGTATTCCTGTCAGAATAACAGCACCAATGGTATCTGTTACTGGAACATTGGTCTACTTTGCATTCTGTCTCTGTAGCTCCCTGTAACTCTGCAGAGCTGTTCAACTCAATCAGATAGGTTCCACACAGGTCAGACTTCCTGCTCATAACCCAAAGATTTTGCATTTTTTGGGAAACTACGTACTGGCTAAGGAAATTAGGGCAACATTCAAAGAAGATTATTTTAAACTTTAGAGATAGCTCCTTTCCTCCCTTGGAGGAATGATTATATTTTTCTTGTTATAGTTCTCAGGAAGAAGAGAGTTAACATTGTGTTTACTTTCACATTTTTCATATTCTATTTGTACCTGATTCATTATTAATCAAAGAATTATTCTTGTACAGTTAAGATTTACATATAACCAATTTTTGAAATTTCACACATACAAAGCTTTCATTAACACACACAAGCAAGCTCTCACTATTGTTGTCAATCTTTCTTGATTCGTCCACACCTCACTTTGCTAAATATCTACTTCAGATATTCCAATCTTATTTACCTTAGACCCGATTTTATTTGAGATGCAAAACTTCCTCTCTTTCATTAACCAAAAGCGAATTAAGGGGTATGCTTCAGCCCATACAAATGCCTCCAGTGCCTTCCATGTTTTAATTAATCTAATTCATAGGATTTCTCAAAATCTGGGTCAGGACCTCCAAGTGAGGTTGCCCCATCAGGGTAATGATCCCAACTGATAGCTGACATAGATTCCCTGTTGTTGATGCTGCTTTTTGGAGCCCAATGATTAAGTCTTTAAATGGGGCTGGGGGGATTGACATAAATTAATCTAATATTTTTGTTTAAAAATATTTTATTAAAACAAGGAAAATAAAACCCTAAATATCAATTAAAATTTCTATTCTGATGCTTCAGATCAACAGGATCTGTAACTTGAGCTCTCCTTTGTTTTTGTAGTTGCATGTCAGATTCCAAAAAATAGCAGCAGTCAAAATGATTACACTCACCTCCATATTTTCTTTCATATTACTTGCAATTTCATCAGGGATGAGTACAGGTTAATCTGTAGCTGAAGTCTCTTTGCTGGCACTTCCCCAGTTGCTCAGTATTTCCAATAAGTGCACAATTTTGTTGAGCTTTCTGGTGGCACTGGCTCTTTTTACATGGGAAGCGGTGGGTGGGGGTATGGGTGTGCTGGCGTGGTGCGTGCAAGTGGGTGGGTGTCCTTTCCAATGGACATACACCCATCTCCACCCACCTCCACCCATCTCCACCCAGGGAGCCTTCTCTGGTTTTCTATGTGTGGAGATGAGTTATTCAGATGTGTGTGTGTCTGGAGAGGACATGCACCTTTACCCACCACCCGTGGTGTTCACATGGGTTAACACCAGTAGAAAACCTATTCCCCACAACCACCGTTGTGCCGTTCCTGCCATTCCCACCGGCAGAACACCCTCCTGCACACCCAGCAGGGGGGAGGGGGTGTCCGTGTAAAAACGGCCATTGACACAAATGGACAGCTCTTTTTTTTCTCCTCATATGCAGACTTTCTAAAGGATGACACTAGTAAACATAGTAGCTTTAAAAAAAGTTGGTCAGTTAAGAGATTGAAGAAATCATGGAGTTTTGTTATAAAAAAATATATGTGGGCAACAAGGAAAGTGGTAACTGGGTGACATTTTAGGCACATTGAAGATGTTGGTGGCTAGCACTGGGCTCTGTCTGCTAGGAATGTGATATATAACATTTCATCTTTCGTTCAAATCCGATCCAGGTCAGAAATGGCCAAATGTGATCAAACTAAACCAGTCATCGGCAACTCACAGACTGCAGCCTACACGTGAACCACAACATTAGTGTCCTCCACTAATCAATTATTGGGTGGTGATGAGAAGGGTCTGAAGCTGCAGCCTCTCCTACTGAGCTGAAATAAATATCCATGTCAAATATTACACCTAACAGTTTTGTCTATTTCAATTCAGATCCAGTCAAGAATACATTCAGCCCCACATTGCTGAATGCCCTCTTCAGATAATTCAGTTCAATTATTATAAAATCTTGGTTTGGTCATTTTGGTCATTTTGGCATCTCAATTATTTTGTTTTGGTGCTATTGTGCAGTCAATAAGGGAATAAATAGATCATTTATAAGAAACATGGTGAATGTACAAAGATCTTATGTCAAAATTATTCATGTGTTCTGCATGTGCAGTAGGGATGGGCGAACAGAATGCAGTTCGAATGTTCGGATGTTCAGTCGTTCGGTTCAAAACCAGAGTTCGGGTTGGATGGTTCGGTTCAGTCGACTTCGAGTTGGCCGAACTTGGCCGAACAGTCAAAAATAGCACTATTGAAACCGAAACCGGACCAAAACCGAAACCGAAACTTAGCCGAAACCGAAACTTGGTATTTTGTTTGCACTGAAAAGACGTTTTTCCTGCCCCCGATCTCATTCGAACTCATCTGAACACAACCAAACTGTTCGGTCATTCGAGAGTTCAGTTCGGACATTCAGTTCGGACGTCCGAACAGACCGAATTCGGTCCGAACTCCCAACATCCGAACCACGTTCACCCATCCCTAATGTGCAGTATATATAGGGTGGCCATATCTTTCCTTTACATGTCGCAGGCCTGGATTGGTTCCAGTGCAGCCCGGCAACATGTAGTTTTCATAAGCATTCTCTTTTAAAGGGGAGGTATGGCCACCGTAATGATATAGGATAGGATTATGCCTTTGCCATGTCTCAGTTTTCACATGTGTATATCTGGATAACATAAGAAGTGTCATAGTGGGTGAAACCATTGGTCCATCCAGTCCAGCATCTTGTCTCTTACAGTGGCCAAAGGTGTTGCAAAATAGTTCAAGTAAACAGAATAGCTAGTGGTCTTTTTTGTTCAGAATTTCAGTTGTAAATATTTATGAGAGGAATTCTGATTTTTTAAAAAAAAAGAAAATGGCCATTTGACAGCCAATGGACCATTCTACACATGTACAAAATGGCACTGCCCTGACTTAAAATGGAAGTAGTGGAGCCCAGCTTTAAATATACTCCATGGATCTAAACCCATACAGTGTAATTTTTCCATTGTGCTGGCATTTCCTTTTGCCATAATTATGCCCAGATTAGAGCTGAAGCAGGTACCCAATTTGTTACTTGTGGGCAATAACCCAAATTTCAGGTACCTGAATCAGTACCCAACACCATTTGAGCACCCAAATGTCCAAAATTTGGATTTGTGGTTTTGGGCACCCCAAACTACCCCAAACTCAGAAACATACCAAAAAACGTTTCAGAAATCCAGGACCAGAAGTTTAAATACCAGGTCTGGTAGTGAAAAACTGGGGCAAAAATTGTATTTTTATCCCTCAGGTACCCAATCCAATATCATTTTGGTACCGGAAGGTAGCAGAATTTTTTTAATTGAAGTGAGTAATGCAAATTTTACACATTTACCCATTTTTGCAGGTACTCGCTTAAACTCTAATTTATATATTTTAACTCAGAATCAGAAAATGTGTGGTCAGGAAAAGGCATTTTCTTTACAGAGATTGAATTCGGAACACACTGACTTAAGACCTATAGCACATGTTTTGCAATATCAGTGGGGGGGGGGGAATGCCTGCCATGACTTGTCCAAAGATATAAAAATGTAGAGCATCTCTTTTTTGAACTGGCTATGCATTTTAGGTTACCAAAGGAGAGACAAAAAACTTGTTTCTTGGGAGTAGCTTTGAAAAGTGCTCTCCCAAGATCTGCTTTAAGTAGTTACACACTCAGAGGCTGCTCTTTAGAAGAAGAAGAAGAAGAAAAAAAATGTCTTGGAATCAGTGATATTTGAGACAGCAATTTCAAAAGTCAGACCTCTGCAGCAGTTGAATAATCGATGTGCATTTGTAGCACTGTTGGTGGTTTGGGGTGGAGTAGATGAGTCAGTGGGATGTCTTGAGAAAGCAGAAGCAGCATTTTCTTATTTTAATTGACAGTGTTGGCATTGGCATAAGGGTCAGACTTCCAGAAGAAAATTAAGTTCTTTACACTTAAATAAACTTCTAATCTCTAGTATCTCCTGTTTTCACAGTGCCTGTAGTAAGTACAACTGCAAGACCAAGACTAACTTCTCTTGCCTAAGGGTAAGGAGATTTTTTCAGAAGGATCAGCAAGCACTTTAATTGCATTGAATGCAGCACCAAGAGCAATATTCATCTTCTCAGCATAGTTTTATGTTAGTGATAACACAAGTCCATGATTTCCGCACATCATAGTAACCAAATACTTAAACTGGGCCCAATCCAAGGTGCACTCTCACACTGTGCTCAATTTCTGCATCTACACCAAGCATGCATCAAAAGCAAAATGTCCTTGAGTCATGTGCGCACATTGTGCAATGCATACATACCATGCACATGGTGCATGCATCTCCTATGCTTGGTGCATGTGCACATTACACATGTGTAGTGCGTGTATGAACCCTGGGGCTAGGACTGAAGCGGTAACTCTTTTTCCCATTCTGCTATTTCAATCCGCCATTGCTGAATTGCCCATGACATTCCACAGCTTTTCCGCCGGCATTCTGCTATTTCTGCTGGCAATCTGCAAATTTGGAAACTGTCGGAATAATCGCGGCAACTGTTGGAACAAGCATTTTTAGCTACTTCACAGTGCTGCTGGAAATTGCAGAAGAAAGAAACTGTCAGAAAAAAACATTATTCCGCTATTTTCACAGTCTTTGAAAGCAGCGGAATGAAAGTAGCGGAATGGCAGAATTAGCAGAATGAAAGTAGAGGAATGAACATCTCTATCGCATCATGCCACTCATTGCGGAAGAGCTTTTTCCGTTGGAAAAAGTTACCGCAGCGGTTTGCCACTTCAGCCCTACCTGGGGCTGTCCCACAGTACTGAAAATAATGATATATCTCAAAAGATTAAAATACAAATTTAAATATTATAAGAACTCTGATAATAAAATTGTTTTATATCCGGCTGTTGATCATAAATATTTTTCTACTGAACTTATGTGTATTTCTATTTATTCAGTGGCTGGTTTTCTGAGTTGGTCAAGTGGTAATTGAATGGAATTATGAAAATCCTCAAGTACCCCCAAGATGTAAGAAAATATGTGACTTCAGCAAATACAAACTAATAATTAACTTGGTGAACTTACCAAATCAGCCAGATCAGTGAACCATTGGTCTACATTAAGCATCCTAGCTTTTTTTATGTACTTCAGTTAGTATCTTGACAATCTTGGTGGCATTTAAAACAAAGAAGAGATATCATTCATTAATGCCTCAAAGACCATCAAGATTACAAGCAACAGCATTTCTAGGGAAATAGGACAAATCAGTATTTAGGGTCTCGTTTTTATTCTTAAGCACTTATTCCATAATGGAGACTATAGGATTAGTTCTAAAACAACAAATTTTGGTGAATGCTGTTTTCTTCAGAAACAGGTAATTCATCTTCATTCATGCAACATAGAAACTTATCGGCTTTTCCTCTGTTTTTGCTATGTGTCATTACTTTTAACGAGTTGAAAACAGCTAGTACGGGGCTGATCCCAAGCTCTGAGACCACCCCATGCACACCCACAGGGGCTCTGGAGATGCAAAAGTGCCAGCTAAGTGCCAGGGAAGTGCTGTAAATGTATGTATGTATTTTTTTATTTATTTAAATTTAGATGCTGCCCTTCCCACAATGGCTCAGGGTGGCTTACTATCAATAATAAAATGACAACAATAATAAAATTCCTGAAGAAACTCCCATCCCCTTCCCAAAAAACTCTCCCCTGAGCTCCACTCAAAACCACCCATATATAACCTCGACCACCAAATGCTTTTCAAATAAGAAAGTCTTGCATCACCTCTAGAAGATGCCCAGACTGGGACTCTCACAAATCTCCTGTGGAAGGTAGTTCCACAGAACTGGGGCAGCAACTGAGAATACCGTCCTTCACACAAACAAGGGCAGCAGATGGAACCTGCAAGAGGGTGCCGCTAGTTGACCATAGGGGCTTCAATGGTACATGGTAGGAAAGGCACTCTTTTAGATATATGGAGCCCAGACAGTTAGGAGTTTAAACGTCAAAACCAACACTTTGAATTGTGTCAAGAAAGCTATAAGGAACCAGTGCAACACTGCAGACATTGGAGAACCAATATAATGTGTTCCCAGCAACTCGTCCCCCAAAGGAGCTGAGCCATCATGTTCTGCACTAGCTGCAACTTCCAAACAGTCATTAAGGACAAAATCACATAGAGTGAATTGTAGTAATCTAGCTTCAAGGTAATGAAAGCATGGATGACAGTGGTCAGATCCACGCCAGAAAGAAAAGACCACAGTCTCCTCACAAGATGCAGTTCGTGAAAGGCACTCCTGGCCACCACTGCAAACTGATACTCCAGGTGCAGCAAGGGAACCAAAAGCACCCCAAGGTAGGGATGGGCAAATGCGGTTCAGAAGCTCAGAGTTCGGACCGAACTCGACCAGTTCGGTGACCGAACCAAATTTCCAAACCGAACTCGAATTTCTGAACCGAGCTAAACCAAACCAAATTTCCCAACTCGGCTCTGTTCACCATCCCAAAAAGATAATATTCCACTTAGTTCAATGGGGTTTGAATTTCTGAACTTTGTTCGGAAGTTCGGAGTTCGGACCGAACATGAATAGTTCGGTCGACCGAACAGAACTTCCAAACCAAACCGAATTTCTGAACTGAACCGAACCGAACCGAATTTCCGAACTCGGTTCTGTTCGTCCATCCCTACCCCAAGGCTGCAGTCCTGGTTGACCAGAGGGGGCTGGACTCCATCAATAACAGGTGTCCCAATCCCCTTCCCCGTCACAATGTTGGTCAACCCTCATCACTTCACTCTGGTGTGATGGAAGCATTCTGCCAAAAGGCTTCATCACCCGAACCCTTCCTTAGTCAAGTAGGCCCGACTCACAATATCAAAATATTTCCAGAGGGCCACCGCCCTCTCCGGAAAGGCCTGCATGATTACCCCGGCATAAATTATAAACACCGACTCCCAGTTAGCCCAGTTCAGATTTATCTTCCTGTGCTTTGCTTTTTCGTATTCCCTGAGCTCGGGCTTCGCATTGGGGTCTGGCACAGGGTCGCAAAATAAAATAGCAAATAAATCAATATACTCCCCTTTCCATATTTTTTCTCATGTAGATTGAGTTAAGTGCATGCCAATGGGAGCAGAAACCCTAGCATACCCGCCCCGCAATAGGGGTGATAAGTGTCACTCAGATGTTCCCCAAAATGGATACAGCCCTCCATGCTGTGTGATCAAGGGCCAATGAACTTGGGCCAAGGGGGGGCTTGGAAGGACAGCCCCCAGATGTGACCAAAGGCCAGCAGACATGGGAAAAGGGGCTCGAAAGGATTACCCCCCATATGAGATACATGAGCAAAGGGTGGGCTTGTAAACGGCAGAACCAGGATGGGCCCCAGTCACTATCGAACTTGGCAAAAGAAGGTAACTTATGTGGGATATCAGCTTGAACTTGGGAGAAGGTTTGAAGGGAGGATGCCCACAGTAAATCATGGAGTCATTAAGGAGAAGGGAATTCTTGCTATTAACAAAGCACCGGTGATCATGACTCATGGCAGCAACATTCCACAAGACAAGGAAGGCTGTAGGCACCCTTGAAGCCAACACCCTAGAATCCAGGTGTCACTTTGTGTCACTTGATTCACACCTGGTGCCTCCTTTGTATCCAGGAAGTTTCTTCCTCCCCTCCCTAACTATCTGCTAACCTTTCCCCCGTGTGTCAATGTTATCTTATGCACCTAGGATATCCCTTGTTGTGATGGAAGTAGAAGTTTTAGTTTCTCCCCTCGTCTGTCCATTGTACACCCCCAACTACCCATTGTAGCCTCCCAAAATCCTTTGTCCAAAGCCCTATAACTGCCTCTGGTTTCCTCGTCAAAGAGAGAGAAATCTTGGAACGCAGATACATGCGGTTCGCTCTGTATGTCTGTGCTAAGGGGTCTCCCAGACTTTGGTCTGCCCCTCTTTTTCTCCCCCCCCCCGAACTTCACTGGATCCTGGGCTGCTGATCCCTTGTGCAATCAGCTAGGAGAGGTAAACCATAGGTCCAAAGTCTCTCTCTCTCTCTCCCTTCACCAGACTACCCCCTTTTTTCTCCTATCTTACTTTCACTTTCCCCGCAGCTGCTTGTATTCTCCCTCGTGTATCCCACCAGCCAGACCGGGGCTGTGTTTGTATATTCGGTAAAGGTGTGTGTGTGTTTCATAACCTTGCCTTTTTGTAAGCCAATAAACCTCATTCAGTTTTTATTGGAACATTTGTCTCTTTCTCTCTTCTTCTATTTTGGGAGGGGAACATACCCTGACTGTGGCGTGTACTTGTCCTCAGACTGATCATTTTTGAACACATGGAGACCCCCCGGTTTAAGAAAATGGGCTAATCCTCCCTGAAGTTAAGGAATGGTGGATATTGGGGTACCCATCCCCAAATAGTCATGAGTGGGAGGGGATTCTCCTGTTAACAGGGGAACTTCTCTTGCCGGTGATACTGTCACCGCTGACACCCCAACCATACCTGAAACCCCTTCCTGAGTTTGCGCTTAGGGACCCTGACCTAGCCCAACCTGACCCTGGCTTCCTCCCGCCAATTCAGTGTGGCTGGTAGAACCCACCGCTGATTGAGGGAGCTATATATTTATTCACCCACATCAATCTGTTTGGGTCCTGCTGCACCAGCAGTTGACCCAAACTACTCAGCCCTACCATTGGAACCCATAGCACTTACTGCTGGAGCCATGTTCCCGTTACCCCACCCGCGGTCCCCTCCGCTTGTGAGGGTGATACCTGACTGGCAACAGGAGGTATTGTGGCCTCCCCACTTGCTCCTTGTGATTGGGAGCCCCCAACACCTACGCAGCCACCAACAACCAACCTTCTCTGCCCAGCATACTCTCCATCCCTCACACTCGTAGTCACCTGCGCAGGCAACCAGCCTGGGCCGGTGTGATCGGAGACACACTCGCCGTTACAACCCAGCCCCTAGTCTCCAGTAGTGTTGCAATCTGGGATATCTGCTGCTCCATGTGCTCAACCTTTCTCACAAGCTCCTCGACCGCCTGGCTGCTTGCCCCAGAGGCCCCAGTAGCTGCCACAGGCATGCGTGCGCCTTCTCCACTTGTGCTGGGCTGGGACAAAATAGAGTCACAATTACTCACAACCCCAGCTTCTGCCATGCTCAAATCATGCCCAGGGGCAGCACCCAACATGCCAGCTTCTGCCAACCTCCCCATAACTCCATCCCACATGTTCATTCTGGTCTCAAGGGCCTGCAACAACACCTGCCTTTGATCATCCTGGCACCCCTCCTTTGATGGAACCTGCACTGGGTGAGTGGACTGCACTGTTGCTAACTACCCTCCAGGGAGCGCAGGGCCCCCTGTTTGTATGGCAGCCCCAGCCTGCCTCAGCAAATTCCCCAGGGCAGTTGGCCCTGCCAACTCCCCTGTTCCCCCTACTTCCACCGGGGTGCTGTCCCAGTTCCCCACCATCATTGAGCCCTGGTCAGGGGGTGGGGGCCCTGACATAACACTTTCGACTCTTCCCCTCCTCCAACCTACAGTCCCCACTTGAGGGGGCACAGGACCCCTTTTCCCCCTTTTTCCTGCCCATATGTGGAGCAGTAATGGCCACCAAGATCAGAGCAACACCCACGCTCTACACAATCCAGGGGGAGCTCTCCCTCCTCTGCTCCCGACACCACCAAATGCCACTTAAACCACTTTTGGGGGGTTGGGGTTAATCCCTCCCAGCTATCCAAACACCCCCCGGCTCCCAGCTGCACAAAGAGAACCCCCCATTTGCCACCACTCCTGCCACACAGTAAGCAACTCCAGGCACAACCCCAACAAAAGACAAGGGGGGGACAGACCCTTCCACTAGTCAAAAGACCCCCGACAGAAACCCAAAGGGGGTACTCCCCTGCAGCCACACCTCTCCGGTACCACACGAACTCCCAGCACAACAAGGAGGAGGCAGGGGGGACACAATCCTCTTCCGCAGCCCACAAGGGCCGCAAACCCACGTCCTCTTTATTAGCGCGCCACCAACCGAATGCCAGGCTGTGCGGTGTACTACCAACCACGTGGCCATAACCGACCAATCAGAAAGGGGCACTCTTCATGCCACCACTTCTGCCTTGCATGCTGCAATCCCAAGTGGATTGCAGCTTTCAACATTGCAGCCAGCTCGACCCCACTCCCAGGACTGTTGGGAAAGATCCGCCTCCCCCGAATCCTGTGCCACATTCCTCGGAGAGGCGGACACAAAGTCCCCCGCAGCGCACAGGGTGCTTAGCGGGGCAATTCCTCCATGGTCCATCCATGGACTGACTCCTCCTACCCAGGAAAAAACCCAAGAATCCTCTAACCGAAGACAATGGAAGAGTGAGTGGTTCCAAGTATTTTTGTGAGCACCTAAGTTTCGATCACAACCTCGTGCTCTCACATACACTCACACACACATTCAATCAAACCAAATCATTACATTAGGAAGATGTATAGTAAATATTTTTTGCATAATATGTTTTTATGTGCATAATTCCAAAGAAAAAGACAAAGGCCATCAAAAAAAATCAAACTTCAGTTCAATCCATTACATTTTAAAAACACAAAGAAAACTATTTCAAAATTTGGGAGTTGGTTGTGGGAGGGGATTAATCTAGCCCATGCCTACCAGATTACAGCCTACAGTCTACTGAACAGGAAGGGCTGAAAAGAGAAGCAATTTTTTTCTCACAAAAATATTGTAAGAATAGAGAATTGTCACCAAGATCTTGTTGCAATCTCAATAGCAGACTGAGATTTCAGTTGAGAATTTTTTCTTGAAATACTGTTTACTAGGGGTGGGAAGTTTGGTTCCCCCGATATCCGATACTGCTGGTATTTTGCTGTACCGGCAGTATCGGATTAATCTGGTTATTGGGGGTACTGGTGCCGGTTCCTCCATGTCAGATTTGTTTACATTGAGGCCATTGAAATGAATGGCTGCAATGTAAAAGAAAGGAAGGGGGAAAAAAAAATTCCCTCCCCCCATCCAGACTGCGCAGGTGGAAGGGGGGACACCCCCCACCCACCCTGCCCAGCCTGAATTTTTAAAGATTTTTTTTTTTACCCAAGTCCCTGCTAGTGCGAGCTCTGGGCCGCTGCCGTGCCGGCGGCAGTGACCTGAAGCCTGCACCAACAGGTACTAGTGTGATCCCTGGGATGAGGGAAGGTTTAAAACCCACCCATCCCAGGGATCACCTATCTTTTGCGATCCGGACAGCGGCGGCGACTGGATGGGGAACTTCCGGGTTTCCCCGGAAGGCCTAGTCAAGCGCTGAAGCCAGTCAGTGCTGAAGCCGCCAGACCGCCATGCAGCCGCCGCCACCCAGAGCGCAAAAGGTGGGTGATCTCTGGATGGGGGGGTAGGGTTATCCCTGGGATGGGGGGGTATTAAACCACCCCCCACCCCACGGATCACCCTAGTACCTGCTAGTGCGGGCTTCGGGTCACCGCCGTCGCCGACACGGCGGCAGCCCGGAGCCCACACTAGTAGGGACTTCGGCTAAAAACATTTTTTTTAAAAATCCAGGCTGGGCAGAGTGGGTGGGGAGTGACCCCCCTTCCACCCGCGCAGCCTGGACGGGGGAGGAAAGGTTTTGTGGGGTTTTTTCCCCATTGATTTCAATGGGGACAGTTCCCCATTGAAATCAATGGGAAAATACCATTACCGGTATACCGGTTCTAATCTGGTAAACTGGATTTTTGGGAACTGGTATCCGGTAAAACCGGTATCCATTTTTTTGGGTGATGTCCCACCCCTACTGTTTACCATTACTGTTTACCGTTTACCAATTCACCATGTACTACTTACCATGTACCACATTCAACGTGGCAATGCTCATGCACAAAATGCTTCTTTGCGCATATGCATTAACCGGATGAACATGGTACACCGTAGTAAATAGTAAATTGTGGCAAATGATAATAGTAAATGGTAAACTGTATTTTGAGAAAAAATTCATTTCAGTAATGTAGAGAATTGAAATTTTTCTCTATTATCATTTCTTGCTTAAAACAAGTCAAGAACCGTGATTCTTGATGATAAATGAGAATACATCAAGACTGAGTTTCAACCCTATTGTAAATGCTTCCAGAAATGAAGAAATAAGGTGAAATAAGGTAAAAACAGTGAAATAAGGTAAAAACAGATGTGCGACAGGCGGGATCACTCCCCAGGCCACCCTGGGAGAAAAATTGCAGGTGACACGAAACAGGTCAGGTCAGGGCACTGAACTTACGTGACTGGGAGGAGGGGGGGACAGTCTTACTGGTTGCATGGACTGGGTAGGGTTGGGAGCACAACAAAGATGTGGGTAGCTTGCCCCGCCTATGCAAGACTCCCAGCACCCCACCTCCTGCCATGACGGTCAGCAATGGTGGCTAGTGAGGCACAGCCATGGCTGCTGGCCATGGAGGCCCCTGGGCCATGTATGACTGGACGCAACTGTCTTTTTTGTCTTCTATGACCAGCTGTGCCCTGGTCGGGCAGGCCTGGGCTGTGACCTTGGAGATTTGCTGAGGTCACAGCCCGGGGTAGCTGCCAACACGGTCAGGGGCAATCTCAAGCCAACATCTGGTGGTGCTTTCACATGTGCACAGGTGAGTCCCAGGCTACAGCGGGCCAAAGCGGGCCACAGTAGGCTACGGATATGTCTGTTTTGACTAATGTTACCCATATGTTGGCAGGCCTTCTACTGTACAGTTGCTTATGGGCACCATTGTAAGAAACAAATAGTGCTTATTGGATTTCGTTGTTAAAAGTGAGAATCCCCTAGAGTTTTGTGTTACTTCATGTAGTGCTTGGTGAAGCTGTTTATATGAGACCTTCCCATACATTTTAAATCACTTATTGCTGCTTTGGCAGTGTCTGTTAGATTCCATTAGATTCATTAGCTTTTCTAAAGAGTGCTGCTCTGTGGAAAGAGCTGAAACAGCTGCCCTGTGTAATTTTGTTATTGCTTTAATTTACTCAGAGTTCTGTTTTAATACTCCAGCTGTCAAATATAAAGAGGAAAAAAACAATCAATAAAAACACCTTTTTTTTTTTACCCGTACTATTCTTATGTATGTAATGTTTCTGGAGAAGAAAGGGAAAATGAATAAATGGGTTTCTTTTAATTTCTCCTCAAAAAAGCCTGAAATACAGTGGGTTCTAGTGTTTCACAACCTATAAATTATGGGTAAACTGAACATTTTGAGGTAGGCCTATGCAGTCTGCAGAGCTGCTTCTATCCCATAGTGAAATATCTCTACGGTGTTACCTCTTCCCAGTAATTTTAGAATTTCTGGTAATGCTGACAGGGGAACCAGATCTATCACTTGCAGTTTATACTTACAATTTTGGGCATAGTATCAGGTACCAACGGGTAATCCGAGTGCCAATTGGGTACCCGTACCTGATTGCCCCCGCCCCCCATGGGAATTATCACTACCAATTACCAGTTGAGAAGTTGTTCCATGTGAAAACAGCAGAAAAACAGGATGGAATTTTTAAAAATTGGTATCAGAGGTCTGTATTCCAGAAGTGGAAGTCTGAAAGTACCCAAAGGTCAAGTACTGAAAATTTGACAGTTTTATCTGTTTTTACAGGTACTAGTGTCAGCTCTAGTTTTCAAATATTTTTTGTTCATATTTGACAAACGTTGGGTATCTCAAGACTAAATAATAGTCATAAGTGGTTTTGTGAATAAACATACTTCTATACTGCAAGTATTCATAAAGCTGATAATTCAGAGGGACAAAGACACAGTCATGCTGAGTTGGCAAACTGAACTAATTAACTATGATTTATGTCAGTTGATGGAAGATTGTGCTTCAGATGAGGTTGGAGGACCTTCACAGCTGGTAGGAATGAGATTATATGTCTAAATCAGAGGAGGAGAACCCTTTCTATCCCAGGACCACTTTAAAAATTAGTACAAGTTCCAAGGACCGCATAGAAGTTGGAGGTCAGGGTGCTTAAGGGGTGAGTTCAAAAAGAGGACATTCCAGACCGTGGCTTGTCCCCTACCCTTGTGTGCACACCCTCATCTCTGCTCACTTACACTAAACTCAGTAATTCAGTATTTGTGGGTATCAGAGGTCCAGATATAAATGAGCCCCAGATCACACTTGCCCACCGGACCTGAGGTTCAACACCACTAGTCTACATAGAAGCAGTCATCCTTGCTTCTAGAAGGTAGTGACTGGATTTCACTTTATTATTATTATTATTATTATTAAACATTTATAAAGCGCCAGTAACAACCTGGCGCTGTACAGAACATATAATCAGCTGCGGTCCCTACCTGTGGCTTACAATCTAAAACTTTAAAGCAGTTATTACCAAATCTTTGCCCTTTTGATGCCCTTTTGAGAGTTAGACCCCAAACAATAACAAAGGCATGCAAAGTATATCAAATATCAATCAGATCATGACCCCCCAGTCCCTGCCCCTCATCCCCAGATGAACACATGCTTTGGGAACATCTGCACGAATGCATTTGTTCTACAGCTTTTTTCCAATGCTTGAAGCAGTTACTGTTATAGCTCGGGTGGATTAACTAATATTCAGGAAAGATGGGAGATTTGTTTGTTCACAGCAGTGATATTTTGGACAGGAAATATTGCAGATACCAGTGCTCCCTCATTAGTCACACTGGAAGTGGTCCTGGACAGTTTGAGAAGCTGTCTAAATTTAACTTGGAGTTTAAAAGTTTCATTAAGCAAATGCAAATGTCTTCAGCTATTTTACTTAGATAATAAATTTCCTTCTTTATAAACCTTGTCATCCAATCAGAGAACATAAAATTACCATTGAAGGGGTCACTAGTGTGATTTCATGTTGTGCATGTCAGCAGCCTGGACAATTTCCAGTAGCAATGGTATTGGAAATTTCCAATAACTAATTTCCAAAATATTGGTATCAATGGGTGTTTTTACACACATATTTCTCCTGGATGTTTGCTGTTATTTTGTGTCTAAATCACTCACCCAGATCTTAAACATCCAGATCTTTGAACTTCTGCATAGAACTTCTCCCAGAACTTTTGTGTGTAAAAAGTTCTCCTGGTAAACTGCTCTGCTCCAGGCAGCGGTGGTCACTTTGGTTTCCATGGCAGCCTGTCACATGTTCAGCTTCACCTACTTCAGGCTGCCTCAGGGCAGTGTTTGTGTGAAGAATGCACCCAGGAACTGCCTCAGGGCAGTGTGTGTGTGTGTGTGTGTGAAAAATAGGAATGGGCGAATGCGGTTCAGAAGTTTGGAGTTTGGCCTGAACTCGGTCTGTTCGGACGACCGAACCCAAACCCAAACCCAAACCAGCACCCACCAAACCGAACCTGATTCCGAACCCTGAGTCAACCAAATAGTTCGGTCAGTTCGGATTGCGTTTGGGTGAGTTCGGGTGGCAAAAGGAGAGCCTTGGAGTAGCAGCCAGCCTGCCCAATCACTGTTCTTTTTCTCCTCAGACCACTGGCTTCGCAAACTGCGATTGGCCACGGGCTAGGCTGCATGGAGCCAATGGGGCTTGCAGTGAGGCGGGTGCAGCAAGTAACAAAACTCATTGCCCTCCCCCCTGCCAACACTTTCTGAGCTAGTCACTGTTTCTCAACAGCAGGCATTTCAGAAGGCTCCCTCTCCCAGCAGTTTTGTTCTCCTCAATCCATTGCAATCCTCCTCCTATTTCACCCATCCAACCCATCTACCTCCATATTATCATTTATTTAGCTTAAATTAGATAGATTTAGGTGTTATTTTTTGTTTTTACCCTTCCCTGTGTTCAATCTTCCTCCCTCCCTCCCCCCTCCATTGAATCCTTTCCCTCTCCCTCTATATATATTCCATCCCTAATTCCCTTCTGCTATTTTTAATTCATTTTGAGTAGCATTAGATTGATTTAGGTTTCATTTCAGTTTTGCACCCCTCTCTGTGTTCTTTGTGTCCCTCCCCGCATCCATAGATAGATAGATAGATAGATAGATAGATAGATAGATAGATAATTGTAGGAGGTAGCTGAGATAGAGATCGTGTTTAGAGATTTAGTAGTGTTTGTAGGAGTAGACCTTTGTACTTATTAGGTAATCCATTTAGTTCATAGCATTTAGAATAGTTATAGCAGTTAGATTTAGTGTAGATAAATAGATATAATATTACATAAAAAAATAAAATAAAAAAAATAAAATAAATAAAAATAAAATAAAATATAAAAACATTATTTTGGAGGGAGAAATGGAGAAGGGAAGGAGAGGCCGGTCTGCTGCCCATAGGGGAGGCAATGGGGAACATGCCAGAGGCATAAAGGGCCATGCCAGGGGAGCAGCAGTAGGCAGCAGCAGTAGCTTGAGCACATCACCATGTCCCAAACTCAGCAGGCCTGCATTAGCGCAACAGGCTTCAGTGGCTCAGCGTCTCCTCCTGACAGAGTCCTCCTCCACTGCCACGCAGGGCACTGGGAGACTTGCAGGACTTGAGGCTGCGTCTTTCTCTGCTGCTGTTAGTACTGGAGCAGGTGCTGCTGCTTCAGATGTTCCTCCAGGGCCACCAATGTCCCCCATTGTCGAGGCGATCCCCAGCAGTCAAGAGCTGGTGGATCCCACCCCAGCTACTAGAGGCAGAGCCCGATCCCCACACAGTGGAAGTAGGGAGAGGAGTATCATCAGCGGCAGCAGCACTAGCAGCTATAGAGGGGGGCACAGGGAGAGTGACATCAGCAGGGCAGGCATGGGCAGTCTAGCCTCAGGGTCCCATAACTCCCCTTCACAGGACATCACCGTGATCACGGACAGTGAGTCAGAGGCAGACACTAGTGCCGGAGAGGAGATGTCTGTCACTGAGGTGATGGCTGAGCCTCCTCCCAGAGCTATGTCGTCAGTGCCACCAAGTTCTCCCCCTCCCAGCAGCGCTGGCAGCAGTGCGTCACCCGGGGTGGGCCAGAGGCAGGAGGGGGAAAAAATCCTCAATAGGGAACATTTTAAGCTGGTGAAGGCAGATGATCCCAGAGAGGTGCAATGCACTTTCTAAAATAAGCTGGTGAAGCCTGGGCAGGTGCTTGCCAACCTTGAGACAACTGCAATGGCGAGGCACCTTAAGTCATGTCATAGTGCTCTGCTGCTAAGCGGGAAGACAGGGGAAGTGGATGCCAGTGGGTTCCAGACTGCAGCAGCAGCCAGTCTCCCAGCTCCTTAAGTGGGCAAGCTTCCCACCCAAACTGCTGCTGCCTCTAGTTACAGGAGCAGTATGGGGACAGAACATGAGCAGGAACCTCGCCAGCAGCATCAGTCCACTATGGAGGAGCTGGGGAGCAGCTGCCAAGGCCATTGGGTGCTTGAGGGCAGCGTGACTTATATCAGGAGAAAGCCAAGTGCCTGTTGGCCAAGATGATTGCACTGGATGGGCAGCCCTTCTCAGCTGTAGATGACAAGGGCTTCCAATGGCTGATTGGATTCCTGACCTCCCAGTTTAAGCTGCCTTCCCGATCCACCCTGAGTTCGACTCTGGTGCCACAGCTGTACAGGGCTTTGAAGGAGTGGGTGAGGGAGCAGCTGTCAGGGGCTGGGGGGGGGCACTGTCTACTTCACCACTGACCTGTGGTTCTCTAGGAACACCCAGCACACCTACCTGGCAGTGACTGAACACTAGTGGCAGGACCCAGAGGCAGCGCTTGGCAGTGGCAGAAGGGGTCCTGAAGCAGGGTATAGGTGAGTACTGCTTGAGGCACAAGTAATGGACAGCTCCCACACCTCAAGGAACCTCGAGGCAGCCCTGGCCACCATGGTGAGGGAGTGGGTCATGCCAGGTGCAGTCTTCACCAAGGGGTGTGTGGTCATGGAGGTTGCAGTCAATATACTGAAGGCAGTCAGTGACTGGGGTTTCACAAGCATTCCTTGCGCCGCACACATCCTCCATCTTGTGGGCAAGGATTCTCTGGGCTAGGGGGATAAGGGGATTGGGCCAGGCATCCTTAGATCCTTGGTTGACCGGGGTAGGAAGCTGGTGAGGTTCTTTAACCGGCACGTGAAGGGCAACGAGCTCATCTGGGAGAAGAAGGCCTAGCAAGGGTCCCCAGTGCACCAGCCAGTCCAAGATGTCTCCACCAGGTGCAATTCCACCTCTCTAATGCTCGAGCGACTTCTTGAGCAGAAAGCCGCCCTGCATCAGGTGGTACTGGAAACAGACATTGAGGCACCTCAAAGGTAAAACATGGAGGAATGGGAGATTATAGCTCACACAGTCTTTGTCCTGAGACATGACGGAGACCGTGAGGAGCTCCGACCACTACCACCCTCAGCCAGGTGATCCTGCTGGTCCATAGTCTCCACAGGAGCCTAGATGAGATTCTCGGGGGCGGGTTTGTGGCCCTGCGGGCAGGAAGATGTCCGATGAGGTGCTTGATCTGGCACGGAAGCTGAAGATGGGGCTGCGTGTGCGCTTTGATGAGCTCCTGATCCTGGAGGAATATGTCCTGACAATCATGCTGGACCCCAGGATCAAGGGCAGCATGGCACGTGAGACAGCGGTCTACGGCCTCCAGAAGGGTGCACTGGTGCAGAAGGTCTGGCAGGCAGAGCGGACTATGCAGCAGGACAACCCTATGGATTGTGAGAGTGGGATCAGCAAACCCTTCCAGCCATCTGGGTCTCTCCCTGCCCCCAGCCCTAGCGATAGCAGCAGCACCAGCAGCAGGATGAGCACCAACAGCAGAACTCCTATTGACAGCAGCTCCTCCTGTGTGCAGGCCACTCTGGGGAGCATGGGGCACAGCACAAAATGGCAAGTAGTGTGGCTGAGGGCAGTGGGGCAGCTGGTGCCCACCCAGAGCTACCAGAGGGAGTATGATGTTGCCTCAGCAGCAGTGGAGATCTAGATGGAGGAGGAGCCATGCATTGATCACAGCAGTGATTCCTTGGCATACTGGACCGGCAAGGCCAACGTGTGGCCGGCCCTGTCAAAAGTGGCCAAGAGTATTCTGTCCTGCCAGCCAACCAGTGTCCCCAGTGAGAGGGTGTTCTCTATGGTGGGGGATATTTGTTTTCTGCACCGTCTGAGACTGGGGGCCAAGTTGGTGGAGCAGTTGCTGTTCCTGAAGATGAACCTTCCACTTCTGGGATTCCCAGAGCTGCCCCTGGAGAAGAAGTGATGGTGTAGTGGCACACGCCCTCCCATGCCAGGGGAAGCCTTGGGATGGGGCTCCTCCTCCTCAATCTGGGCTAGGGCTACTGCTCATGTTCTGCTGAGGTGCTGTCCCTCCCTCATGATGCCTGGCACCCACCCTCTCTCTCTCTCTCTCTCTCTCTCTCTCTCTCTCTCTCTTTCATACTAGATGGCTTCGGCTACCTTATCTGACTGACCTCATGATGCAGGGTGGCATTGGGAAACAAACTGTAATCCTGCCAGCTGACCTATGGTTATACGATCTCAGTCCACCTATGTGATGTTGACTGGCTTTCACTCTCTCGTGCTGCACAGTCTTTGCTAGCCTATCTGAATGCCTTGTTTTCAATGTCCCAGCCTGCCTGCACTACTGCCTCCCATGCTACTCTGCCTGTCTGCCTGTCCAGATTGCTGAAAAGCTCAAAGCATGCCTCAGTCCACCTTCCTGCCTCCCATGCCAAAGTTACTGTCTACTCCCCCAGGTTGCCTAGCTCAAAGTCTGCCCAAGCCCGCCTGCCCTAGTGCCTCATATGCCAAGCTGTCTGCCTGCCCGCCAGCCCAGATTACAAAGCTTGAACCCTGCCTCAGTCTGCCTGACTTCCACTCATGCCACACCACCTGCCACCTGCCTGCCTGCCCCAGCAACCAATGTCTGCTTCTGCTGCTGCCAATGGCCCCGAGGCCTATATGCTGTCTATGCCAAGGGTTCTGTACCATGGCAATCAATGTCTGGTGATGCTAGCTCCAATGGTCCCTAGGTCTATATGCCATCTGTGCCAAGGGTTCTGTACCCTGGCAAACAATGTCTGGTAATGCCAGTGCCAATGGCCCCCAGGCCAGGCCTATATGCCTTCTGTGCCAAGGGTTCTATACCCTGGCCACCAATGTCTTTTCCGTGCCAAGGGTTCTGTACCCTGGCCACCAATATCTGCTGCTGCCAATGGCCCCCAGTCCTATATGCTGTCTGTGCCAAGGGTTCTGTACCCTGGAAACCCACTGTCTTATTCTGCCAATGGACCCCAGGCCTATATGCCGCCTGTGCCAAGGGTTCTGTACCCTGGAAGCCAATGTCTGCTGCTGCCAATGGCCCCCAGGCCTATATGCTGTCTGTGCCAAGGGTTCTGTTCCCTGGACACCAATGTCTGCTGCTGCCAATGGCCCCCAGGCCTATATGCTGTCTGTGCCAAGGTTTCTGTACCCTGGCAACCCACTGTCTGCTGCTGCCAATGGCCCCCAGACCTATATGCCATCTGTGCCAAGGGTTCTGTACCCTGGCAACCAATGTCTGGTGATGCTAGTGCCAATGGCCCACAGGGCTATATGCTGTCTGTGCCTGGCATCAAGAAACAGCCACTCCAGACCTAGAACCTGCCATCAGGGTTCTAGGCCTACATTACTGGCAGGGAGGGCTGTGTCCAATATCTAGAAGCTGCCACTCTAGCCCCAGCCCAGGACCCACCCTCAGGGTTCTTGTGCCTGTCATTCTGCTCACAAAGTGCTGTCATTCCACCTTTTCTTTAAGAGACAGGCAGAGAGAGAGAGAGAGAGAGAGAGAGAGAGAGAGAGAGAGAGAGAGAGAAATATCTCTCCCAACCTTCTCTATGGGTATTTTCAGATGTTACGAGATCATGCTCAACCACCGTGAATCCCCACATGGTGATCGTGATCCCATAATGTCTGTTGGGGGAACAGAAGTCCCCCTCCATATGTTCACCCCCGTGAATCACGGGGGGGGGGATCACATTCAACACGCAAATGGAGGTCCTGGCTGGACCATCTCTGTTTGCGTGTTGGATGTGATTCCCCCCGTGAACAAAGGGATCATAATGTCTGTCCCCCTACCATGGCCCGGAATCAGAGGTGGAATTCTGGGCCGTGGTCAATGCAGGCAGGTGCTGCGGCTGCATTGGCCACGGCGCCTGCCCGTCTGCCAAGAGGGCGGGCGGACTAGGGAGCATGAGGGGGCAGGGCCTTGTGGCCACACGTTGTGCCATGCGGCCCCACCCCTCCCTGTATTCCCAGCAGGAGCGGCCAACACATCTGTTGGCTGTTACGTGTTGGCCCCAATGGGGAATTAGTAGGGTGTTTCCATGGTGGGGCGAATTGAGCCCCGTCACGTCTGAAAATGCCCTATATGCCTTTGAAATCAAGGAAAGAGCAGCATCCCTAGCTGTTTCCTTTCCTGGTTTCTCTGTTTGGATGTATAACTCATACATCTGTTCCATTTCTTTTACCTCTTTCATGACTATTTCTCTAGTTTCCCATGGTTTTCTATTGATAGTAAACTCTTGATATAAAAGAGGTAAAGATACTTCCTTTTTTAAAGGTAGCTATGTCCAAGCTACATTATCTGATTTTTCAGGTTGCCCGCCTGATTTCTTTTTCTTTATACCAGATAAAGGTGTTGGGGAGCTGAACTAGCCTTTTGTTGGTGACACTGGTGGGGAGAGCTGCAACATGGCTCTCTATCCTTTAGTCTTTTATAGTTTTCAGATGGGTGCTGTCTTTTGTCTTTTGTGCTGTTGCTGGGAAAGGTTCAGCTTTGCCTTTATCCCACTGGTTCCAGCTTGCATTGATTCACCCTCTGTCTGGTCTCGTCATCCTGATAGAGATTAGGTCGGGCCGTTGGCAGTTTGCCATATTCTGTTCCCTCTATTCCAGTTTCATAGTTCATTGCCAGTTTGTTGCTTGGCCTTGTTTTTCCTCTTCAGCCTTATACAGTTCTTACTGTCACAGAAAGTCTTCCCACTGCTAGAAGGAGATACAGACATGATTCCACCCATGCTGTCATATGCACTATATGGCCAGAGAGAGAGAGGGGGGGGGCTCCCTGCTAGAATGAGAGAGATGGGGGGCGGAGGGGGAGAGGTAGGTGTATCCAGCTCAAGTTGCCACCTACCAGAACCAGGAAGAACTCCCATCTGTATTCATGCACCCGATCGATGCCCATTGGCCATGCCCACATCCAGCAACAAACCTGAATGAGATGGAATATATCAATATAACACAATTTATTATATGTGCCTGCCTGTGTGCTTTCCTGTATCTATTGCTACCACCTATCACTTGATTGAATGAAGTGTGCCACTTCCCAACCATACACTAATTCTAGGGGCATAATTATCATTAAACTCACATAGGTTGTAATTCCATTGTACCTGAATCAGTCATGCCCGCCCATCCCAGAAACCATCAACGAGATTCTGGGACCATCATTCCAGTCACTAGGGGCTGCATTCCATTCCACTGCATCCAGAAGCCTGGTGCCCGCACGACAGCCTGCCCCCCACCCCCAACAGCCTACTTCTCCGCACCCACCCGCAGATGTCCACTGAAGCTGCTGGAAATAAAAGCCCCTTTGACCACCAGCTCCAGCCGCCTGCTGCCCGCTGCCAAGGAGCCTATCTCTATTTCTCTCTGGCACACCCACACAGACACAAGCCCTGCCCCTCCTGGTGGGCTGTCTGCAAGTTGAGACCCTGTTGCTGCCTGGAACATCTTTTGGTTAATACCTTAACTACGCTACATGTGGAGCCTGCCAGATGCTGCTGGTAGGGATCAACAAGCTGTATGAGATTCTGCCACCTGCCAACCAGAACTTCAGCACATAGGGATAAAAGATTGGCAGGTCAAACAAAGCTTGTAACAACAAATATAACAACTTTTATTAAAACTATTTAAACAACAACAACAACAAAACAACAAGAACAACATTATAAAACCAAAAACATTGAAAGGAAACTTAAGGGTTACTACTATTAGTCTTTGGGCCTGTCCCTCAGAACTTGGAAAGGCAAAAGGCATCAGGGCACAGCACAGGACTGAGGGGTGGCCAGTGCCACCCTGTGCTCTGCCATTTCATAGCCGTGGGCCAAGGCAAACTCCACGGCCCCTTCCACGTCTGCATGCCACCTGGAGACTGCCTGGTGGTAGAGTTCCAGCCTCTCCATCTCAGCAGAGATGTACTGGGAGTAGGCCTCCATCTGCTTCTTCTCCACCTCGAGAACCTGGAACTTTTCCACGAGGCTCAGCTGTTCTCCATGCAGCATACACATGACATCTTATGGCAACAAGGCCTCTCCACTTCAACCAGAAAGGCCTTTACCGCATCAGACTCCCGGGGCCCAGGGTACTTCATATCGGGGCTGGAGGAGGGAGAAGTAGGGATGGGTGAACAGAACTGAGTTTGGAAATTCGGTTCGGTTCGGTTCAGTTAAGAAATTTGGTTCAGTTCGGAAGTTAGGTTAGGTCGACCAAACTATTCAAGTTCGGTCCGAACTTCTGAACAAAGTTCAGAAATTCAAACCCCATTGAACTAAATTGAATATTATTTTTTAGGGATGGGCGAAGAGAGCCGAGTTCGGAAATTCGGTTCGGTTCTTTTTGAAAATCGAGTTCGGTTTGGAAGTTCAGTTCGGCCGACTGAACTGGTTGAGTTCGGTCCAAACTCCAAACTTCCGAACAGCATTCACCCATCCCTAGGGGGAAGGGCTTACATGGCATCACTTACAGGTTGCCTTTCCCCCTTCTTCTGGCACTGATGCTCCAGCTCCACAGCCATGCCAGAGTCCTCCTGCCGCCTCACCGTCTGCCCATGGAGCCTTTCAATATGGACGATGAGCCCCGATGTGGTTCCCTTTCTCTGTCTCCTGAATCTTTTTCTTGCAGATCTAAAGAGCATAAAAAGATAGGAACATCAGAAGTGCCATACTATGTCAGACCAATGGTCTGTGTCAAGCCCTGCCTGCATTCTGTCTCCACAAGTGGGTGGGTGGCCAATCTCTCTCTTCAGGGGACTTCCGTTCCTAATAGGTCATAGAGGGCAATGCATATTGCATACCCTGTTGTTCCAGCCCCTGTGCCTTACCGTGCAGATGGCGAACCTGTTCTCCTTATCAAACCACCTCCACACATTGCTCCTTGTCCACTGACTGTCTGGGAGTGGCACTGGTGACCTCCGCCTGGGTGTCCTGCACATCGTGGCACCAACGCCGGCATCCAATTCCTCTCTGAAACAGGAACACATAAACAACACCTAAGTAATATCATGCATTTATGATGATGCTTCTAGTCCTCCCTCCTTGGGGTGCTAGGGATGGCAACAGGAGATTTTGATCCTGGCTGGCACGTGCAAATCCTGCCCTCCTTGAGGCATTAGGAATGGCAATTAGAAAGACCCTTGATGGAACGTGCAAATCCTGCCCTACTTGGGATCCTAGGGGATGTTAGGGATGGCAAATGGAGGGAATCTGACTGGCATGTGCAAATCCTGCCCTCTTTGGGGTGCTAGGAATGACAACTAGAATTATTCAGGCTGGCACGTGCAAATCCTGCCCTCCTGGGGTGCTGCTAGGGAGGGATAGCAATGGAGAGACCCTAGCTGGCATGTGCAAATCCTGCCCTCCCTGGTGTGCTAGGGATGGCAACTGGAAAGACCCTGGCTGGCACATGCAAATCCTGCCCTTATTTGGGGGTGCTAAGTCGGGATGGCAACTAGAGAGTGGAGACCCTTGCTAGGGATGGCTGGCAGGCACATGTTTGGGTGGGGGGTGCTGCTCATGCTCGTGCCTGACTGCTGGAAGAGCTCCCCAAACTACAGTACCCTCTCTCTCTGTGGCAGACATTAGCTGCTACCTGCTGATGCCCACTGTTTGTGCCTGGCTGATGCCCACCACCCACGCACCCAGTCGCACGCCAGTGAGATCACTCTAATGGATACAGTCTTTCTTGTCCTCAAAGTAAAAAAAAAGCTTACAAACCTGGAAGCACCTCCTGTGCCCACCGCTTGTTGCTCATCACCGGAGCCGGCCACCACCACCGAAGGTCCAGGATCTGGGACAGCGACCTCTTCCTCCTCCTCCTCCACCACCACCGGCTCTGGGAGCACCACGTTGGCCCCCAGGCGTGGAATTAAGACAACAGTCTTCTTCATTTTAAAAAAAAAAAATTAAACAGCCACTCTGACCAACACACAGATTAACAACACCCACCAACACTCACCAACCAGCCAAAACAACACAGTCAAACCAAACACAAACAGTCAAAACACACAAACTGACCATCCAGCCAGCCAAACACACACTCTTTTGCCACACAGCTCCGCACGCACTCAAATTTCCGGTTTCCAGTGCGATCGCGAGATCTCGCGATACTTTTTTCCAAACACCCGAACTGAATACGGCTGAATCGAATGGCCGAACCCAAACTCAGTGACCAATCCAAACACTCGAACTGAACCGGACCGAACCGAACGCCCGAACTCAAACCTCGATTTTTTTGCACATTCCTAGTGAAAAATTAATCTGGAACTTACTTGTGGACTTGTAAACCCAGAAGTTTGAAAAATCTTGAACTTTAATGTGTGTGTAAAAATGCCCAATGTTGCCAATAGCAGACATGACCAGTTGAGAGGCTTCTGGGGAGAGGGAGAGAGGTGACACATCCAGCCACCTGAGAGGCAGCTGGGGAGAAGGATATGGAGCTAGGGAGTTCAGGAAACTGGGCACCCCCACGCCAGGCTCACACTGTTACCTCACTTTGTTATGGGGCCACATTTCTGGCATGGCTCCTACTCCTGCTGTACCCCAGTGGCCTGTCCAGCAAGGAGGGCTGGGTACTGCACCAAGAATGGGAGAGTTAAGACTAGGGTGTGAGTAAGGAGCCTGCTGCAGGACCTAGACTAAGCTGGAAGGAAGACCTGCAGTCGCAAAGCAATGAAAATCCTGGTCATAGACTGGCCTGATGCTCTATCTCAAGAGAGCTATTCCTGGAAGGCTCGCAGCAAGCCGAGTTACCAGTTTCTCAGCAGGCTATAAGGTCTGGCTGGAGTTCTCCCTTGCACTCGAACATTAAAGTATGGGTGAAAACAGATGCAGCTCAGAATCACTATGGCTTACTATGGCTCACCTAGGCTGGGGACTCACCATCACATCAGTTTTCTGGGCTGTCAGATAATAGATTCCTGAAATCTATAATAACTAGCCATGTCATACAAATAGTGAGGATTCAATGGGGATAAGATATCTTAGGGGATAGGTTTTTAGATTGTGAGCCACCCCAATCTGCTGTGCAGGAGGGGCAGGGTATAAAGTTTTCTAAATAAATAAATAAATAAATAAATAAAATAAGCTATGATATAGGCCGCTTTTACATGGACTGAGGTGAGTAGGGGGTGGGTGGTTTACTGTGGTGGGTGGAGGTGTCTGTGTGTCCTTTTACATGGACACGCACCCACCTCCACCCACGGAGCCTCCTCCGGTTTTCCGGAGAGCTTGGTGGGTGGAGGTGGGTGGGTGATGGGTGGAGGTGGGTGTTGTGTGGGAGCACGTACACCCCCCCACTCATCCCGCATGGTGTTCACATGGACAAACACCGAGCGGACACCTATACCCCCACTCACTGCCAGCCGTATACACGGACATGCACACCCCGCCCAAACAGCTAAGGAGGCAGGCATCTGTGTAAAAACAGAAATCTTTATGGTGGAAAATCCAGCCTCTGTAGTTATCTGTTTAGATTGTGATAAAAACAAGAGCAATCATTGGAGTTACGCTCTGTATATTAGTAGAGTCCTTAAGGAAGAATGGACTGAGAATAAAACTTCTCATAATCTACCAAATGGCATTAACAGGCAACATTTCATGGAGAAACTGGGGAAAACGGAGGTTGCTCTGTGCGTGAGGATGAGTGGGGGGTGAGTGGGGATGTGTGTGCAACCATGTGCACATCCCGCTGACTCACCGCGCCCGCACTGGTGCGTCCGCACACATCGCCACCCAGTGGTGCAGTGTAAAAACAGCCTTTTATTTGTGTTGGTGGAATTAAGGAAGCTTTCGGGCCACACAGGGCCCTTCCTGAGGCATGTAGCATTTCTTCTGGTTATGCTACATGCCTGAGGAAGGGCTCTGTGTGGCCTGAAAGTGTGCTGATTTCCACCAACAACAGTTGGTCCAATAGAAGATATCAAACCACTTCGTCTCTCTAATCTTTAACTAAACCAGACACTCTTCCTTATATATGTTTCAGTTTTCTTGGATTTTCTTTCTAAATAATAATAATAATAATAATAATAATAAATAACGGCCCATCACATTTTGGCCATTTGCTTTATCCTCAATTTTTGGTCCTGTTCTTTCTGTATAAATACTAATGGATGAAAGGATGTTTTTGTCTCCACTCCCTAGTCTCTCTTAGATTGTAAGCCCACTGGGGCAGGGGTCCGTGTATAATTGATTACTGTCAAGCTCCAGGTACATTGCTGGCATTATATAAATATTAAATCAAAAGAAGAAAAGGAATTTAGTATGCATCACTCAGTGCCACTTCTGTGAGCTAACTAGCCAAAGCATTCCCTGATGCTCCAGTGAGTGACAAACCTATGGGTAATCATTCATTAGAATGGAAATGGAATTTGAAATTGGGGGAGGAGCGAACCATGGCAGGGATCTAAGCACTCCGGTCTCTTAATGAGTGCTGCTATTGTATAATTCAAAGGGACTTGGACAACTCTCTCTCGCTCGCTTTCAATGAAACCTCTCTGGATGACTCCACTAAATCATACTGCTCTTCATCTAGTTCATGACAATGACATTTGACAGTTGAGTGACTTATGGTTAGCAGGCCAGTGGGACAGTCTGGCAGGCCAGTGAAGGATAGCCTTTAGCACAATATATATATTCTTCTCACTGCTCTTCTTATACATCCTTTCATAGTGTTTTTTGTTGGGTTTTTTTTAATGGTTTACTATGGGAAAAAAATATCACTGTCCATATCCAATAGCAGCTCTACGTTTTGCAGTACAACAGGCAAGAATTCAAAATGGGCCCCTACATTAGATATACTAATAGCAGATCATTCCTACACATAAGCTCTGCCTGAGCTGCTGGAGCTGAAATTTGTGTTCACCCATGCCTACTCCTCTTCCAAACTCCTTCCCAATTCTTTTCCAGTTGATCTACAATGGTGGTGGCTGAGGCTTAGTGAAGGCCTGAGAACAGAGATGGCTGTTTCATCCTGCCCTGGTGAAAACAGGGACCACGGCAGGACCCATGGAAAAAGCTGGCGCTGGGATGGTTGCCCCAGGTCTCCCTGTGGTAACGCTGGACTTGACAATGGGTGATTAGCTGGGTGAACAGGAGAGGGTGCAGGATGAGAGAATGGCCTAGCATTGTGTGCAGGAGGATTAGAGGTGGGATGTGGTGCTGTTATGTCATAACACCCATAGTGGTGTGTGTGTGGTTTCTTTTTAAATATTTTCTTCAAGAGAAGCTGTGGGGACTCTCAGTCATGTCAGCTATGCCTAAATCAATTTATTTGTGCGTCCCCTTAATTTTTGAACCCACAGGGTGATTTCAAACAATTTTGGCAGGGGTGCAGAAGCCAGGCCTAAAGATAAATCAAGACCCTAGATTTTTAAAAAAGAAAAGAAAAGGGGGTGGGGGAAAGGTGTGTGTGTGTGTGTGTGTGTGTGTGTTTGTGTGTGTGTGTGTGTCTCCTTCAAGAGGAAACAGACTCTTTTGGCTTAAAATTTTCACTGATTTGCACTGAGCATTGTTTTTCTGCCCAACTTAGTTTAGGTCCTTGCTGGCTGAAATTATTATAATTTTATTATTATGTATGTCATATTCCCATACTAGTAGTGCTGAATATTAGTAAAATAATGCTTGGCCAAATGCACACAAAGAAATAGAGAAAATTAGTCTACACTGATTTGTTCTTGACAAACCCACATTGGCTCCTTCTTAACCTTTAGTAATTTTCCAAGTGCTTGCAAATTTATTGTCTTCTAGTTTGCTAATATTATACCTGGTACTGAAGTCAAGCTACCTGGATGGTAGTTCCTCAGGCTATCTTTTTTCTTAAAAGGACTATGTTTGGCCGGGGCATAGTTATTAGGCTGTGTGGAAAGCACAACATTTGTTTTCGTTTTCATTTTCATTTTTTTAAAAAAATGATTTTTATAAAGGACTCTACAGTTGTTTATTTATTATTGTTATTGTTATTGTTAGTAGTAGTAATAATAATGATAATAATAAATAAAAACAAAACCCGTTAATAATAATAATAATAATAATAATAATAATAATAATAATAATAAATGGTAGAGACCTTTATGGAAACTAATGAGTTTTTTAAAACAAAATGAAACTAAACTAAACTAAATGAAACTAAAACTAAAAAGAAAACATATTATTTATTAATATTGTTATTATTAGTAGTATTAGTATTAAAATAAATTGAAAAATAACAAAAATGAATTAAATCAATCTAATGCCATTTGCTTATTCATTTGTTTTCATTACCTTTGGCTCCATTTGTTTTTTTTTATCAATTGAATGATACAAAATTGCACACCCCTAATAATTCTAGGAAGAGGGACCCGGGGGGGTGGGAGGTGGGATGCTTCACAGAGAATGAAGGTGGGAAAGAATATCTTTTTCCCTCAGAACTTTTGTCTTTTAGAGAAAGTTTTTTTTCCAGACATGATGATAGTCCACATTTCCACGCTTTGACCCATGTGGAATTGTGGGCTACTGTCATGGTTGAATGTGCTGCCAGATGTTGGCCTGGGCTGTTTCTCAGGCGGTGTTGGCACTTAACCCAGGCTGTGACATGGGAACATCCTCAGGCACAGACCGGGCTAAATGCTAATAGGGCTAGGAAGTGTCTGCCCTGATCTCTCACCAAACTCTGTTTGAGCACTCCGCTCCTCTTCCATCCCCTCCCTCACCACGCCTCCCCTGCTCCCCCAACCACCTTCGTCCCTTCTCCCTCACTGCCCCGCATGCCTGGAACTCCCTCCCTGCCCACATCCTCCTTGCCCCCTCCCTTCATACCTTCAACTCCCTCCTCAAAACCCACCTCTTCCACTCCACCCTTCCTAACTCCTGCTAATCATCCCCACCCTGGATTATCCCCCACCTGTTATCTGAAAACTCCCAATTTACTGTAACCAAGCCAAGAACGTCTACCTGAGTTCTTGCATCCTCATGAATGTTGCATCCTTTGTCTCTCCTTCTGTTCCTCCCTGTCTCCCCTCCCCCTGTCTTTAGATTGTAAGCTCTCGGTCAGAGACCGTGTCTATCTTATTCTCTGTAAAGTGGCAGGTACATCGCTGGCACTATATAAAAGCTGATAATAATAATAATAATAATAATAATAATAATAATAATAATAATAATAGCCTGGGCTGAAACGGCAAGCCGCTGCGGTAACTTTTTCTGACAGAAAAAGCTCTTCCGCAATGAGTGGCATGGTGCGATAGAGACATTCATTCAACTACCTTCATTCCACTACTTCCGCCATTCTGCTACTTTCATTCAACTACTTCCACCAGGTGCGAAAATAGCGGAACGTTTGTTCCAACAGTTTCTATCTTCGGCAATTTCCATCAGCACTGCTAAGTAGCGGAACAATGCTTATTCCGACAGTTTCCAAGATTGTTCTGACAGTTTCCAAATTAGCAGAATGCTAACAAAATAGGTGGAATGCCAGTGGAAAAGCTGCAGAAAGTCACAGACAATTCCGAAATGGTGGAATGAAATAGCGGAACAGAAAAAGGAGTTGCTGCTTCAGCCTAATAGTAGGAAATTAGGAAGGAGAAATTTTAATAATATAAAACATGCCCTCAGGGCAGACCTGATGGTCTCTGACTGACAGTCACAAACATTTCAGTTTAATTTTGAAATAATCTCAGTGTTGTTGAGGGCTTCTAGGTTAGAGGACGGAGCATCTGTCAATGTGACTTTTATGGGTTAGAAGTCTACCCTTCTCCAGTCTTCAGGGACCTCACCAGTCCTGCAAGTATTCTCAAATATGAAAACCAGTGGAATAGATATTACCCTAGCTTATTCTTTAATCAACTAGGCCTGTGAGTAAAATTCTCAGCCCCCAGAGTCATGTACATTGTACAAGAATATTCATATGGTCCAGAGCCACACAACACACACACACACACACACACACACACACACACACACACGTCTCCTGCCTCATGATAGGCTGGTGTAGCTGGTGGCTGAAGTTCTATCTGCTGAGATTCTGAGGGGCAGCTGTCATTCAGCTGCTGAGACTTTAGCATAATGAACTAAAAGCAGGGATCCATGTTCAGTGTAGTTTCCCTGTTGGTAGTGATGGGGAAAATACAGTGAACACAAGACAAATATGGCAGCAGGATCCAGAACCACCCCTGGCCAAGAATCACACTTGGACTTCCAAAGAGCAGTATGCAACTCCTGAGCCACAGTCTGCCCACCCTTGGCCTAGGCTTGTATACATTATATTATATAGATATGCTTTAACCTGGGCTTTCTCAACTCTTTTGTGTCTCCCTTCCTGGTTCTCTTCAGTGTTCAGTGTATTGATCAGGCCAAAATCAGCTTTTCTATGATGTCTGAGGCAAGAATCAGGCATTAGGATCTTCAGTCTTTTTAGTGTTTGTTCCTTAATGAATGATGGGCCTACACTGTACATCGCCTTTCTCCTACTACTGGTGCACTTAGAGAATGCTTTTTAATTGCCTTTTACATTGCTTGCTGTCTCTAGCTCGCTCTTTGCCCTTTTGATCTTGTCCCTGGATGTCTGCACTGTTCTCTTCTACTCATCCTTATTGAAGCCTCCTCTTTCTCCCTATCATGTAATTATCTCTTTTGGCATTCAGGTTTGCCTCTGTCTGAAGCACCAGGGAATCCTTTCCCTCAGATCATAGTTTGACGGGCCTTTATTTATTAAAATCTGCACCTGTATTTGTTTTGTCCATTCCACAAAGGCATTCAGTTCAGACTGCCTCTCACTGCCAAGAGTCATAATCAACACGTGATCAGATTCTGATCTCATTTGCATGAATGTAAATAAGCTTGCAGTTCTGGCTGTTGCTGTCCACACTTTTCTTGTTTTCTTTTCTTCTTCTCTACTGGGTTATGTATTCTAAATATCTCACTGTTGTTTAAAGAACACCTGCCTACTATAAATGCAGTTCTAGCTAGATGTTTTCTGCCAGTGAACAATAGCAACTCAAGCTAGTGCTCATTGGGCTAAATGTTGGGGGAGAATGTCTTTAAGCCTTAGGGAGCATGTCTTCTTTGATTAGAGTCAATTGGATCAGGCGTCATTGAGTGGAGGATTTGCCCTTAACATGCTATTGATAGGGAAACTTTCCCTTTCTCCCAGCAGGGCAAGACACCTCCAGGTCTTCTTGAGGGTATATTTCTTTGTCCAAGTAATACAGTGGGTTTTAATAAATGATAGGGATGGGCAAACAGAACGGAGTTCGGAAATTTGGTTCGGTTCGATTCGGTTTAAAATTCAAATTCGGTTCGGAAGTTCAGTTTGGTCGACCAAACAGACTGAGTTCGG
Organism: Sphenodon punctatus; assembly: GCA_003113815.1. Lineage (NCBI taxonomy): Eukaryota > Metazoa > Chordata > Lepidosauria > Sphenodontia > Sphenodontidae > Sphenodon > Sphenodon punctatus. The sequence continues at coordinate 5,271,386 of QEPC01012435.1, forward strand.
TTGAATTCCGAACTTCTGAACCAAGTTCAGCCATTCAAGACCAGGTTTTTTGTGTGTTTGTTGCCACTAGGGATGGACGAACAGAACGGAGTTCGGAAATTCGGTTCGGTTTGAAATTCGAGTTCGGAAATTCGGTTCGGTCAACCGAACAGATCGAGTTCGGCCAAATTCTGAACTTCCGAACCGCGTTCATCCATCCCTAATAAATGAGATGATAGCGCACACTAGATGGGTGTTCACATGCCCATTTATTAAGTTTTCGCCCCCACTAACTAAGTGGCTCTCATCCACTCAGCATGCAACCCCCACTCACGGCGGGGTCTTGGAGTAGGTGAATGAGGACTAATATGTGCCCATGTGTCCTTATTCCATCAGTTAGGTTGCGTGCAGCACGTCCATGCATACAGGTCTGCCAGCACCATAGAGTCATGGGTGGAAATCCTAGCGAGTCTGAGGAGTGACCGCTTTCTGCCCCACTGTCCACACTCACTCTTACTAGCATTTGGGATGGGGAGTATGGCAAGCTTGCCTGAGCGGAGGATTACAGTCACTTGAGGTTCCTGGTACCTCCGCTCCCTTGTAGGTACTTTAAACTGGGCCAGTTGCCCTGAAGGCAGTGGCCAAAGGGTGTAGTCTATTGATGGGCCATTTGCGGGCTGTTGTCGCCAAAATCCCTGCCTGACAGGAGATTAATTCAGACCCTTCTGAAAGACTGTTATTACTGCAATAAGGTTTGCTTTGTTGTATCCCTTATGATGCTCTGTTCCAGAAGGATTGAGTCTCAGGATTCCAGAGTTTGTGCTTCATTGTATCCAACTCCTAAAGCTGCAAACTCCTGTTTTACCCAGACTAACCTTACTGACTCCCCCCCCCCCCGGCCCTGTCAGGGGACAACATTGGTTTTGGCTGAGCAAAAGGAGGAGGAGTGCTGGCTGGACTGTTTTGTCGGCTGATCATTGTGATGAGGTTACTGATAATGTTAGGGATGTTCATATGCATAGGGGTGGTGGGCAAGGTTTTTGTGAAAGACCTTTTAAAGGTCTTTAGTCTGTCCCCAGCTGGGGAAAATGTAAATGATTCTGTGTTTATGCACCCACTCATGGTGGGGTCTTGGAGTATCTGGATCCTGCCATGTAAGGAAATGGAGGCTAATGTGTGCCCACATTTACACATCCTACCAACTAGGTGGCGTGCAGCACCTCCATGCATACTTGTCCGCTGGCACCACAGAGTCATGGGCAGAAATCCTACAGTGTCTGAAGAGCAGCCGCTTCCTGTCCCATTCTCCTGAGATCTCACTATCACTGGAGCTAATCCCAATCCCCACAGACTGGCATGCAGAGCACATGAGACATGCACATGTATATGTGCGCAACACACCCCGGCACATGCCTGTTCACAAACCATGGAGTGGTGTGTATGTGTAACACTGCAGCAGTGTACTTGGGGCTTGGGATTGACAGCACTGGCATTGCTTGAGGGAAGTTTCCAGAAGTGCATGAAACACATGCAGGCAGCTGTCGTCTATTAGGCTGCACATGCTAAACATGTGAGTGAAGGTTGAGTGAGTGCTGAACAGACTGAACCCAAACTGCAGCAGGCTTTCATCTCATTTGTTTTTACCAATGGAGTATCTCCTCAACCCTCTTGTTTTCAAAGCTGAATCATTCAAGTGAATTAGGGTGGGCCATGATTCAGGTACTAAAGTGCATGCTTTGCATTTATAAGGTCCCCATGTTCAGTCCCTGGCATCTCCGATTCAGGATCTTTGGTAGCACATCTAGGGTGTCTGCTGGGGATCCTGGAGGGTCTCGGGTAGCACGTCTTGGTGAGGCCTCTACCACAGACCCTGGAGAGGCAGATTTGAAACCCTGCTGCTGTGTCAGGTTGTGACAATACTGGGCTAAAATGGACCATTGGTCTGACTCAGTTAGGCAGTAGGGGTGTGCCCCAGGACTCCATGTCATTTTGTTTTTCATTTTTGTTTTCGTTATCATTATTAATGACAATGTAATTTCCGTTATTGTTATCGTTATTGTTATCAGTACCATTTCAAACAAAAATATTTTTTTTGGTATTGGTATTAATTCCCGTGTGCAACTAATATCTATCCAAATCTAAGGGAGACAGGGGAAGAGAAAAGGAAAACTATCTATTATCTAATCAATTAGATAATTGAAAATTCCCTTTTTAGGGAAGGTTATTGAGTGGGCGGTGGCACTCCAGCTCCAGTTGCATCAATTTCCTAGACCCTTTTCCAATCTGGGTTCCACCCCAGCTATGGCACTGAGATGGCGTTGGTGTCCTTGGTAGACGACCTCCGCCAGGAGATGAACGCAGGATGTTCAACATTTCTCATCCTGCTAGATCTCTTGGCCGCCTTTGATACCATGGACCATGGGCTGCTGTTGAGGCGACTGCATGACCTGGGGGGTCTGGACGGGACTGTTCTTGAATGGTTCCGTTCATTCCTCTTGGGGAGAAGCCAGCGGGTGGTGTTGGGGGATGAGACATTGTGCCCCCGCGCCTTATCATGCGGCGTTCCGCAAGGTTCTATTCTATCTCCATTATTATTTAATGTATATATGCAGTCCTTGGGGGAGGTTGTGAGAGGATTCGGGGTGCGGTGTCACCAGTATGCTGATGATACTCAGCTGTACCTCTCTTTTTCAACTGACCCAGACCCTGCCGTCTCACTGCTATTCCAATGTCTGGAGGCCGTGGCAGAATGGATGCAGCAGAGCATACTGAAGCTCAACCCCAATAAGACGGAGGTGATGTTGGTGGGGAGAGCAAGGAAGGTAGTGGCCCCCCTGGTTGGGGGGTTTCGCCCTCCTATAGCTCAGCAGGTCCGGAGTCTGATGGTGATATTGGACGCAGACCTCTGCTTGGACCGGCAGGTGGAGGCAGTCGCTAAGGCTGCCTTCCACCAGTTGTGTCTGGTGTGTAGGCTGCGTCTGTCTCCGGCCCGGACCTGGCCTCCCTCATCCATGCCTTCGTCACCTCGAGACTGGACTACTGCAATGCGCACTATGTGGGGCTTCCCTTGTTCCTGGTTCGGAGAGTGCAGCTAGTGCAGAATGCGGCAGCTCGTCTCCTTATGGGGACGGGTCGTCGGGAGCATATTACACTTGTGCTCCAGGCTCTGCACTGGTTGCCTATAGCGTGCCGAGCCAGGTTCAAGGTTTTGATGTTGATCTATAGAGTCCTTCACGGTCTGGGCCCCTCATACCTCAGGCACTGCCTCGCCCTCCGCACCCCAGAACGGCTCCTTCGGTCCTCTGGGGGTGCCTTCTTGGAGGTCCCACGTGTTAAGCGGGGGGCCACAATGGAGAGGGCATTCTCGGTGGCCGGGCCGCGCCTTTGGAACTCCCTTCTGGAGGAAGCCCACCTGGCCTCAAGCCTGTTGACATTTTGGCAAAGTTGTAAAACCAGGCCTTTTGGGAGGGTGGGAGGGTGGGGTAAGGTTTTTAGCACCCCTACCTTATTTATTGTTTAAATGGAGGTCCCGGGCCCTGTTTTAATAATTTTAATAATTTTATATATGATTGTTATTATTATTGATGGTTTTAAATTGTTTTTATGTATTGTGTTTTTATTGTTGGAAGCCGCCCCGAGCTGTTTGCAGGAGGGGCGGGGTGCAAATTCATAAAATAAATAAATAAAATAAATAAATTATCTATGTAACTATTCTAATCTATTATGAAGGCGGAAGCCTAAACATCTAGCTCCAGCTTCAGCATAAGCTTTTTATCTTTCCATCTACCTCTGTTTATCAATCTACATCTACAAAAAATTATTATTAAATTATTGATTGACTGCATCCTCCTGGGATCCAGATCTTCCTTGACAGTTGGGCTGTTCAGTTGCTTTATATATTTTTGTGGGTGGCAGCAGGCATTGAGCAAGAGACTGCTGGGACCTGTTTGCACTGTTCATTGGCCATCAATACATCCATCAGATACTGATGAGCTGCTCACCCCTCCCAACACAGGCACAGTTCAAGAGTTCAATCCTGTTTAGGCCTCCAAGATGTCTGCTTCCTCCTCCCCTCTTCACATTTTCCCTCCAAAACCCAACTGCTACAGCAACAATAATGACATTTTTGTTTTTGTTTTTGTTTGTTTTTGTTATTCTTGGTTGTCATTTTCATTATCGTTATCATTATTCTCAGTTGTCATTTTCGTTATTGCTATAACAGAAATGACATTTTTTGTTATTGTTATTGTAATAGAGAAAACAACATACACACCCCTATTAGGCAGCTCCTTATATCCTTAAAGTATCTCATTAAGCAACTTTGTGTGTTGTTGTTTGTTTCCCCAGATATCTTTTTTCCTCATGGCCTATTTCTGCCACTGAAGCTTAGGTGAAGTAAATGGGGATGGTGTCAGGAGTTTGGGCATTCAAATATACCTCCCATGCTCTGAATGTTCAGGTTGGGTGTACCCCTTTGTCCTTCTGCCCCATATAATTATGTGCATGCTAATACCCAGCACATACACAACTATGACATTGCTAATTCTCTGCCTAGATGGGCCTTGCAACATATCCTGAAGATCCACAGAAAGTGGTATATTCTGGAATGAATTCCAAAATTAAGAGTGTCTCATGGAGAATCCCCTGCTAGGAGCTAATTCTTTCTGTTGCAAAGTGACTGCCTCAGCTTTCAATACTTTGCTAACCACTACTGCAATGCCTTAAACACAAAGTGAGATAATATCTATTGAGTAGACAAAATATATTCCAGTTAGTGCTTTGTGAGTCAAAATTGTACCCTTAACTCTGCATAGGAAACAATAGAATTGGATCTCAGCACATCTTTTCTGACAGTCCCTTTCAAAAATAGGCTCAGTGTTTGCTCTCTGGCCTTCACCATCCAGGAAGGACAGTCAACTTTTTAGTGTGAAATTGAATACTAATTATTGCAGTAGTAATTCTTGACCTTATTGACTACGTTCTACTTACTCTTATCTTTCACATCAAGATCAGGAGATGAATAGTTCTGCTACTGATTCTTCTTAGTGATAAAAATATACATTTTATAAATTGATTGTAATGCTTTCTGTTACATTGTGGTCTTCTAAAATTACTCTAAAGCAATTTACAGGGTACATAGACAGACCTTTTACTTCAAATATTATTGATAAGTCTTCAAATGTTAAACATGATATCTTCAGCTTCATGCTCAAAATGTCTGCTTAACTTCCTCTTCAATATCTGTCATGTTACTGTCACTGCTTTTTTCTTTCCCCTTCATTACCCTTCATCATGCAGTCTAGGAAAGTAAAGGTCAAATCCCTTTTTTCAAAGGTCACAACAAAATGGACAGTGATGTTTGTTTTGATTGTCCACACCAATATGTTCAATTTTTCTTGGTGTGATTTTTGGACACATGTAGTATTTTGTTGCTGTTTACAGCATGAGTTTGTAACATATAAGCATATGGGACATATTTAGGCTTTTGTGGTGGAGGTTGGTAGCCATCTGATGTATGAATCCATACATGGTAAAAAAAAATCTAATTATCACTTGTTGTTCAATGTCTTTACATTTAAGCTTGAGTAGTTTGGATAAAAATAGGTACTATGTGAATTTCTGAACAGAAACCTCCTTAATTTTGTTTTTTAATTTAAAGTTTCTTTTTTTCATCATGGGTCAGAAGCTAAATCAGAAATAGAACTTAATTA
>QEPC01012435.1:5282028-5313853 GCA_003113815.1 Sphenodon punctatus
CAATGGCTAATATATGCACAGTACTCTTTTACTTTATCAAACTGTCTTTCTATAATTAGCCTGTCTGCAGTTCCTGATGTGCAAATTAGGCATCTAATTTATCTTTGCTGGTCTTTTGGGGATGACTTGATCAGTTAAATATTGGTTACCAGCTACAGATTAAACTTCAAGTGCAAAACTAAAATCTTTAAAACAAAATCTACCAGGTTGAGAACCAACAACGCAAAAGAATAATGACTGATCAATCTTTAATTACCCAGTAGTTGTCAATAAAGGATGCCAGCCTTTCTTTTAGACATTTTGAGGCCTTTTTCCCTTTGGGTGTTAACAAGCGTGACACTGGCCCAATAGGGCCTACTTTTGCCTCACTGGGCCAGCATCATGGCAGTACGTTTGTTCCAGGCCTGCCAGATGTGGGCCTTGTATAAACTCCAGCGAGGGTAGCGGAGCAGGCCCACATTCCAGGTCTGGCAGCCACCCACCTGGGCCAGAGTGGGTGTAACCAGGTGGGAACATCTGTTCCCAGACCTGACCTAGCCCAACATCGGAGTTACCATGGCATCCAGCCATGCCTGTCTGTCATGGCAGGGCACCATCCTCAGTGTGGGGGTTGAGCTGGCAAGTTGAGCGGCACTCCTCGCTCCCCTCTCCCACTGGGGCAGACCACAAGGATGTCTGTTTCCGCCAGTAGAGCTGCCCTGGTGGGGGGTAGTCCTCCCCACCCCCAGGCAGGATTATGGAGGTGCCATCACGTATATAAGCAGCACCCACTGTCACCATTTGCCACACTAGTACAGACTAGAGCTAAAAATGCATCCATGATGAATAACATATCTCACAAATTTTCCTGTTTTGAAATGGATCTGACAAAGTGCATACAAACCACCATTCGATTCCTGCTTCATTTGTGGAAACAAATATTCATTTGGGGTCTTTCGTTCATTTCAGTTTTTAAAGTACTTTGTTTCAGGGCTATTTAGCACTATTCTGCAACACTTTGGCAATATGTGACATATGTAGTTTTTGAGATTGGCTCTATCATCTTTCTGAGCGACCTTAGTTGTTGTAATCCAAGTCTCACATACTTATAAAAAGGTAATAAAGAGAAGACTAGAACTGAAATGGCTACCCACAAAAACAGGTATACCCGACAAATTTGCAGTACCTGAATCAACCCATCAACATCAGGTATTAATTGGTACCCAATTATGACCTGATTTGGGTACCCAGTGTCCTGGAATGTCAACTTATGGTCCCAGAATGTCGAGTTCTGGTACCCATTTTTCAACTTCTGTACCAATATTTTGACTTCCAAAACACATTTAGATTTTCTATCCCAGAAAGTCAACTTCTGGCCCCATAAAATCAAACTCTGGTCCTGATTCTGGGGTTTTCCGACAGGTTCTCAATCAGTAACCACCAACCAGGTAACCTGTCAGGTACACAAGGCAGTTCCCCAAAATTCAGTTATTACCTTTGGGTTTACTATTAAAATAACTACCCATTCAGCTCTAGACAAAACTCTTGTATAATTGTAGCCATAGACCAATGATTCCAATTTATCTAGTCAAATTTTGACAGAATTATTTTTTAGAATTTTCTTGATTTGAATTCAGCTTCTATAATCCTTTTTGATTTTAAAATGAATATAGCAGAACATGGCCCACTGAATCCCCAACACACCCCTTTTGCCACATCATACTGCTGAGTGGCAACAAAGGGGAGAAATTGCCCACTATCTGTCCTCAACCCAGCCAAAGTCCAAGATACACACATAAATTCTAGCCTAAACTGGTTAACCACTTTCCACCTAAGAAATGGATTAAGCACTAGAAGTGGTCCTAACTCCTTATTTGTACAACAGCAAGGCTTCTCCACCACACACATTCTTTGACCTGTGTATGATATCCTAGTATTTCAACAGGGAAGACAAGACACTCTCTGAGGGCATTCATTTACCATTGTCCCCATGAAGATCATGTAGGCAGACAGCCAGTTGTCCCAAATTGTGTTGTTGTATGATGAGGAGCTAAACACCTTTGACTTCTTATGGACTTTCTCTTTGTCATCCTTCTCCAATGTCTCCTTAATGGTTTCCCTGTTAAGCAGGGAAAATATGTCTATATATTCAACCTAAAGGATCTTTTTCCCTGGTAGCTGGAAAGAGGTGAGATCTCAATGGCCTCAACACTGGTTGGGAGCAGCGGGTGAAGATACGTGACTGAGGGGTGTGTGTTATATTTATTGTGTGGGAAATTGAGGGGGGTAAACTTTGGTTAGTGGGTGGGGGGTTGGGGTGTGTGTGAGGGTTAGTAGCCTCCCTCTGGTGGCAGGAGAGGGAGGTGGTAGTAGGGGGAGGTTGGAGGGGAACCCCTGGTGTGAGCAGGGGTGACCTTCTGAGGGTGTGTGTGCTTGTCCGCCGGTGGCAGAGGTGGGCAAGGGATGTCGGGGAGTTGGGGGGGGTCCCTCTCGCTGGCCTGTTGGGGCAGCCTATGGAGGGTGGGTGTCTAGCGGGGTTCTCTAAGGATGGGAGGGCTTCTGCAGCTATCAGGGTTATTACGGGTTGCGGGAGATATGGTTCAAAGAGGAGGTGTGTTCCATCAGTGAGGAGGGAGCGGTGCCTTGTGCCCATTCCCCTCTCAATGCTCCACATGGGTAGGTTGTGCATCAAGGCCCAGGAGACCCCAGGCCTTGGTTTGGTCCTGCTGAACATGAGTTCAGTTGCCAATAAGTCATCTACTATCTGGGGGTTAATCCCGGAGTGGGACGCTGACCTCGTGTGTATTACAGAGACATAGCTGGACAATGAATTGGGCCCTATTCTGGCCAATCTTATTTCAGATGGCTTCTCTGTGCAGCATCAGCCTCGACTGAAGGGACGTGTGTGTGTGTGTGTGTAGTCATTGTTATCAACGGTGCACTGTCCTTTTGGAGGTATCCAGTGCAGGCTCCACCAGGTGCTGAGTGTCTACATCTTGTGCTGGATTTGGCCGGGGACAGATTAGGGGTGCTGCTGGTGTACCATGCACCCAATTGCCCCACGGCATCCCTACATGATCTTGCTGATCTGGTGTCAGATGTGATCGTCCGGACCCCTAGATTAGCGGTCCTGGGGGATTTTAACATCCACACTGACACCGATCTTGAGGAGCAAGGCATGAGTTCATGGCCTCCATGGCAACCATGGGCCTGTCCCAAATCATCTGTGGCCCCACACATGAGGAGGGACATACATTGGATTTGGTTTTCTGCACCGGCCTTGAGGCGGGGAGTTGGTAGAAGTCAGGCGGGTGGAGCCTTTGTCATGGTCTGACCATTACCTTCTTAAGGCATGCATCCTGGTGCGTGTCAGCCCCCAACGGGGTGCAGGACCTATTAGATCGGTCTGCCCCCGGAGACTTATGGAACCGGATCAGTTCCGGAATGTTCTGGAGGAGTTTCCCCTGGACCTTGACACCCACTCTGTCAATGATGTTGTAGCCTTCTGGAACACCTTGTTGGCTGAGATCATTGCCAGAGTGGCTCCCAGGTGTCCGCTGCCCTCCCAAGTCTCCCGCAGGTCTCCTTGGTTTACTGAAGGCTTGCAGTGTTTGAAGCAGGAGAGCAGGCGGTTGAAGCCACGGTGGCACCAGACTCGCGACCAGTATGATAGATCGCAGCATAAGAGCAGTTTAAAGGCCTATTCTGTTGTGGTGCAGGAAGCAAAGAAACAGTTCTTTGCTGCCCTTATTGCTTCTGCGAAGTCACGTCCAGCAGAGCTTTTCCGGATGGTGAAAGGTTTGGTCAGTCCTGCATGTCTCCACCTGTACCTGGAGCAATCCAGTGACCTTTGTGACCAGTTTATCGAGTACTTTCTAGACAAGAGTGCTCATATGGGCCACGATTTCGGTACCACAGTTATTGCAGAGATTCATTTTGGGACTATAGATGCCGGCATGTCCTGTTTGTGGGATCGGTTTCCGATGGTTTCACCTGTGATTTGCACTACTTGTTGGGATCTGTTCTTGCCACCACTTGAGAACAAAATCCTTGCCCGTCTTGGTTGGTGAAAGCCAGCCAGGAGACGTTATGGCCGTTGCTGGCTGGGGTGGTTAGTGCCTCCCTTCAGGAGGTCAGGGTGCTTGACTGCCTGAAGGAGGGTGTGGTTAGGCCCCTGCTCAAGAAACCATCTCTTGACGCTGATGCTCCTGCCAGTTATCAGCTGGTCTATAACCTTCCCTTTTTAGGAAAGATTATTGAACGGGCTGTGGCACGGCAGCTCCAGGTACATCTGGACCGCACTGGTTTCCGTGACCCCTTCCAGTCTGTTTTTTTGCCTGGGCATGATACGGAGACCGCATTGGTAGCCTTAGTTGATTATCTCCATCTGGCATTTGGACCAGGTTCGTCAGACCTTACTTCCTGCTAGACCTTTCGGCTGCATTTGACACAGTCGATTCTGAGGTGTTGGTGACTCACCTGTGGGACTATGCCAGGATTGGCAGGATGGTCTTGGACTGGTTTCGTTCATTCCTGGCCAGGAGAACTCACCGGGTGGTCTTGGGGGAGTGTATGTCTTCCCCCCCAGGACCTCATGTGTGGAGTTCCACAGGGTACCATTCTGTTGCCCCTCTTGTTTAACATCTATATGCAGCCATTAGGGGAGGTTGTGGGATGGTTTCAGGGCATACTGATGACACTCAGCTCTACCTCTCTTTTTCCATCAACCCAGGTCATGCAGTCTCCCTATTTTCCCAGTGCCTGTCAGCTGTGGGGACTTGGATGAGGTTGAGCCATCTGCAGCTGAATCCTGACAAGATGGATGTGATGTTGGTGAGCGAGGGCTTGGGGGGCCTGGGAATGGTTGAATCTCTGCTTAGGGGGGGGGCTCGCCCTCCCATGGTCTCTCAAGTGCGGAGTCTGGGTGTGCTCCTCGATTCACGTCTCAGCCTGAAATCTCAGGTTGTGGCCGTGGCGGGGAGTGCATTTTTGCAGTTACATCTTGTCCGGTGGCTTTGGCCATATCTCTCAGACTCTGACTTCGCCACTGTCATCCATGCCTTTATCAACTCGAGGCTGGATTACTGTAACGCGCTCTACGTGGGGCTGCCCGAGAAGCTGGTCCAGAGGCTGCAGCTGGTGCAGAATGCCACGGCCCGTCTCCTTACGGGGGCGGGCCGCAGGGAGCACATAACACCTGTGTTCTGGGCTCTGCACTGGCTACCTATAAAGCACCGGGCTAGGTTCAAGGTGCTGGTTTTGACCTTTAAAGCCCTTCATGGTCTGGGCCCTGCTTATCTTCAGGACCGTCTCACTTCCCATGTGCCCATGCGAACCCTGAGATCGTCTGTGGGAGCCTTTTTGGAGGTTCCCCAGGTGAGATGGGTGGCCACCAATGTTAGATCTTTTTTGGTGGCTGCCGCTGTGCTGTGGAACTTGCTCCCGGTGGAGGCTCAGTTGGTCCCCACTCTCCTGTCATTTTGACATTTGTGTAAGACCTGGCTGTTCCGCCAAGTTTTTGGCAAGGGGGGGGTAGGGTGGTTGGGTTGGGGGGAGAGTTGGTTTTTCTCCCACATATGAGATTTTTAACTTTTAAATTTCTTTTATTGTTTTAATTTGTTCTTTGCCACCCCGAGCTGCCTTGTGGGCAGGAGGTGCGGGATAAAAATATTTTATAAATAAATAAAATAAACATACTAGCATACGGCTGCCTAACCTGACTAGAAGACCCATCCACCTCAGCCTGCTGCTGCTGCTGCTGGTAACACCTGCTTTCCCTCAGTTCCCTTGTTCTGTCCCACTGTTAGAGCTTTACTGCCCCCCCAACATCTGGCCCCATCCTTAAAGGGGGTTCCGATCCCCACTACAATTCCCAATATTACCCCCACCACCTTACCTTATAGTGCATTGTCAGATGCTGCAGTAAAATTCCCGACAGGCACAGGGAACTGCTGAGGAGCCCCAACTCCAAGAACTGGCAACAGATTGGGAACTGCTTGACCAGGAAGCTGTGAAGAAGCCACAATTCTGCTGGAGGATGTAGCAGCAGTATTCCTCTGCTGTGACACCCCCCACTCTCACATGTAGAAATTCACCCCAACTGGTGGCACCAGACTCTGGAGAGACTAAAGAAGAGGAGACATGAGGTGCATGGATCCTAGAAGGGGATGCAGAACTGCCCACTGCCTGAGGGGCAAGCACCGCTATGCCCTGCTGTAGATTTGAATGCAGTGCATTGGGTGAAGTGATCAGTGCCCCATGCTGGAAATTAGACTGAAAGGGGTTGGACAACTGAGAAACAGGCACAAAAGCCTGCTACAAGGTCTGACTCCCCAAGTCCACCTGGCCTGACACTGAGAGAACAGGCAGCTGAGAGGACGCAGATGCTAGGCCAGAAGATGAAGACCACCCCCACAGAGGAATCCTGGTTCACAGCCAGGGGCAGAAGGCCCCACTGGAACTCCCCTACCCCCAGTCAAGCTAGGTCCAGCCAGAGGTGAGCCATAGCAGCTCAGCGATGACAACATCCTTAGAGGGTGCCTGAAATACAGACCCCAAGCACTCAGGCCCCATTGTCTGACCCAAGAGAGGCTCTTCTGGCACAATTTGCCCACCCCAAGCAGCACCAGGAAGGGGGGATGAACCAAGAGTAGCCATGTTGAGAGGGATCCCTCCTGCCTGCCCCACAAGAGCCATAGGATTTATTGCACCCAATTGCCTGGAAACTGTGCCCAAGCTGGACGCTACAGAGTGTATTAGTGCCAATAGCTCCTGAGAAGCAAGCAACATCTGTGGAGGTTGGGGGTCCCTGTTCCCTCTTCCCCTTTCACCTCCCCCACAAGACCAGCCCCAGCCTGACAAGCAGTCGCAATGGAAACCGTTGGCTTACTAGTCGAATGGGAGAAACCCTTCGGGGGTTTCCCTGGCCCCTTTTTACCCCTCCTGCCTGACATGGCAGTTGAAAAAAAGATCTCACGTTCACCACACCCACTACAGACGTTTCCCCACCACCACCCCCTTTAAAGTTCCTGGGGGGAAAAAATACAGTGCTAGCTTTGGACCTCATAAGAAGCAGCTCTGCCACCTCATTGCCCTCTTCAAAATGCCTCCAACCGTTGCAAAGCTACTCTGCACAAAGGCCCACTGACAGAAGTGTCTGCACACCCTGTGCCATGCTTGGCTGTTGCTTCTCTCAGACTGAACCAGTGAGCAACAAGATGGAGCCAGGCAGCCTCCCACTGGCTCCTGACCACCACGTGGCCTGCAAAATCCTTCAGGTGGCCAATGGCTGCCTCTTTTGAATGCTCCCTTTGTCCCTGTCTTCCTGCTCCCACGGCCCTTGGGGAAAGGTAGGAAGGAATTAAGCTAATCCCTACCACCTCCACAAACCCTCTCCCCTCTTCATGGGGGAGGTCTAATTCTCCTTACTACTTCATTGGCTCTTTAGAATATCTCGCTCAAAACCAGGAATAATGAAGTTTCAATGCTCACAATTTGGGTCGGATTTTTAGAGGAGCTAAGCTTCTAATCGAGCATTCAAACAAAGAAGGCAGCTATTCAAAAGTGTTCTGCATGTAGCAGGTGCTACTGAGGACATTAGGAAGTGTTAGGTGCTGAATGAGCTGTGGTGATCTCTGTATGAATTGTTGGGTGACAACCACTTTCAAAAAACCCTGTCCTTCATACAGACTGATAATAAAATCTTTCAAGTACAATTCAGAAATATTTGTGTAGCTTTGAGAGTACTTTGTGTCAATGACTTCTCAGTTTTTTTATATGATAAAAACTATTAGAACTTCTGCTTCTTGCTGTAGAGTAGCTTAGCAAAAAAAAAATATTAAAAGAAATTTCACCCCAAATCTACCAGAAATATTGAATGTCTAACGTGTGGCATCTTTAAATTGTACAATATTGAGAAAATGCTGGATAACCACACTCTTGAATTCAGGTCTTTTTGAAATGATGCGGGACACCTACAAATAGAGAACACTCGAATTTGACCTCCAACAAAGTAACTGAAATAACATGTACAAGGACAGAAGAGTACATCTTAGAACAACGTTCGTATAAGATTATAGTTTTGTAACATGCTGGTCCCATTTAATTAAGAAATATTTCCTTCCTTGTACTATTATGGGGTTGTTTTTTTCTTCCAAGGTTAGCATTGTGACTCAAAAGGTCTTTCAAAGAAATGCCAATTTAACAGTGCTTTCTAAATAAAAACCTTACTAGTAACATACCACACACACATTATCAAATAATGCCAAATTAAAAGTCAGTAGAAACCTTTCTGAATTCATTCTAGTAGAAAGCAGAGTTGACATCTTAAATGTGTGGTACTAAGCCAGCCATGAATAATATCAGCCACAAGGGTAAGATGACACATAGTACGGTAGGTCACAGAAAGTGCATAAATACAGATTTGATGGTGGCGGGGGAAACTTGGAAGTGCATCATAGGTGTTTTTAGATGAGAGGGCTTTTCCCCATATTTTAAAGTCCACGCTCAGGAAATCCCTGTGGGAAGGATTTAGATGCTCCTACCTGGACCAGACGTTGCCTAGGCACCATTAGAAACAGCAGTACTGGGCAGTGGGCAACTCCTGGATGTTTTGAGACAGACTTGTAAGACCTTGGCTATTGGAGTCTTACCAGGTTTGCATTTCAAAACATCTGGGAGTTACCCAGTGTTGCTGTTTCCATTGGTGCCTGGGTGATTTATGGTCTGAGAAGGAGTATTCATATCCAAATCCATCCTGTGGGGGTTTCCTCAATGTGGGCTTTTAAAATATGGGGGAAAGTTCTCCCGCATAAAAATGTCCAGTGTTAATGGCCATGAATTAAAAAGGTTAATATCAAAGAAGTGCAGGTCCACAAATTTTGCATAGTTAGGGCGATAGATTAGTGGATTCAAATGTGGAGCTCCCATGAACATGTAACGGGTAAGTTAGGTGAATTGGGGGCTGATCCAAAATCCATGTGCCAGGTGAACGTGCTGCACATGTAATGCTCCCAACAAGCTAGAATATTCTTCATAAGTTCAAATTGTTTTATTATAAACATAACACAAATTTCTGTAGTACAAAGAGAGAAATCACCTCAAATCAGTCATACAGATGTTTTTACCTCAGACTAACTGTCACTCTTCTCTCTCTGCCCCTAGAGGGGAGCCGGAATGTTCCATTCTACAGACTGTACCAATAACATGTATCACTGTTCACCTTCACTTAAACTTACCTTCTCTACCGTACACAATTGTTCAGATAATATCTATCAATATGTAAACTAATGTTCCACTTACCATTACAATGTATCAATATGTAAAGTAACATATCACTTACCACTTGTTAGCGCACCAGGAATGAAACAAAGACACATGATTTGGGTTTTAAACGGACACATTCTTTAATCTGATCAAAATTAGGCAGGTGGGGTAATTGACCTAGGTAATTTGGGTCCAGTACCACAACTTCTTAAAATTGGGTCCAGTACCACAACTTCTTAAAATTCCAACACTAAAAACAGGTATGGGTCTGGCCCAGATGTGGCCTCACATCTGGGCCCTCCCCTTCGATCCAGCATGCTAGCCATGGCCGAAGGGGATTGTGTCCTTTACGGACAGGAATAAGGAGTTGGGTGCCTGTAAGGTTGAGGACTGTGCTTGTCCTTGGCCGCCTTGTGGGAACCCCGGGGCGAACCCCAGTGCTTCCCATGCCCTGCGTTTCTACCAGGTGTTGCTTCCCCATCTCTTTTGGAGATGACTCGAACTAAGAACTTCTAATCTACCTAGTAACATGCTAAAAGTACTGGACCCCTGCAACCCAGAGACTGCCGGTTCTCTGGACTGTCCCGGACCCCACCCAAGTCTAATGACTAATCAGTTCTACCCACTGGGCCTTAACCATGGCGAGGTAACACTCGTTACCTTCTGGTGACAGGTGCACTCTGTCAGTTCGGTGAAGTTACGACCTCCTGTGTGTTATTTCTGTATGTGTTATGCCGTGTCCACCCTGGCCCCTAATCCATTTCCCCACTTCCTTGTTGATGTTTCTCCTGACCCTATCTACCTTCCTTGGGTGGGCTGCCTTATTCCATCCCAGCCAGTGTACCAGATAAGTCCACATTAGGCGGGTGATTGGGAAGAGTCTTATTACCTTGAAAACGTTGGTCTTGATGTGGATGATCAAGTGGACCCCCCTTCGTATGGGGAATATCATTCTCCCAGATGGATAATGATGATATCAGGCATGGGGGCTCTGTTCGCAGCAGAGAGGGTGGGCAACAGCTGATGCCAGCACATGCTGCTTTGCCCCATCCACCGTATTACAGCCCTTGCAGACAAGCCAAGCTGCATCCCCCAGTGTGTCTGGCTTGCCACCTTTCCTACCCATCGTACCAAGCTGTGGCCGATGACCCAAACCACTCACCTGGTGACAGGGGGACCTGGGGGACCTGAGTGCAGATGAATACAGATTGGATAATGGTGAGGTTCCTGAATGTAGGTCCAGAAAGCCCGGGACTGCCATCAGCTTACTGCCGTAATGGCCTGTTCTGGCAACCCCGAGGTAGCTGCAAACATAGCAGCACCTATTCAAAATGAATAGGACCCGAATTCAGAGGGGGGCAGATTCAATTGACTCAAGACACCCCACATCACAGCTGTGAATTGGCAGCATGTCAAGAACCCCCCCTCCCATCCCCATCCCTAAAGAGGGGCCCAGGGAGCTGCGGCCGGATGGCGAGGTACTCGTGCAGGTCTTGGACTGGGCAGATCTTGGGTGAGCCAGCCCTGCTCAGCGATACTGTCTGGCCTTTGCCATGTTGGTCAGTTTTTGAGTGGCATAGCCTAAGGCGCAGCCCACCAGGTTCCAGGAGGGTATCCTGGATCACCAGGGCTCTACCTGAGCTCAGTAAGAAGTTAGATAAGGATACGGTCCCCTGAAAGGATTTTACATGGGCATGCCTAGAATGCAGGCTGAATCTATGTGCTAAATAAATATTACAAAAGGGGAACCAAACCTGTGAGAATACTGGGATACTGTTGCAGCATTGACACACTAGTGTTGTCTCCACAATACATTTTAAGAGCTTTCAACAGCAACATATCAAGGGGTGGCTCCCCCAAAATGCATTTGGTGGAAGTGTGAATGCACCAAGAGTGCATGTCAGCAACAGCACATTTTGGACTACAATTGATCTCATAGGGTCATTTGGATTGTATTTTATTTTATTATTGTATATACAGTAGATATATTTGTATTTATTATTTTATTATACAGCCCTAACAAGGGAGGTTTATACATGCATATATTTGAGGTTGTTTTGTTGTAAAATTTGACTTGATAAATATCTTTTACATAAAAACTTTATTTACAAATATTTGTGGTGGCGGAGCTCCATCATTTACAGCTTTTTGCTCCTTTTTCTGTGCACTCAACCTGCTTTATCCCTGCCCACCTCAGCTGCCACTTTGCTTATGCTGAAAGCTCCAAAAAGGTAATTTTAAAGGCAGTGGAGAAAAGGAGGGCTTCAAATGGGTTAAAACACACATCTGGGAGTACACTGCACAAATTTAACAGCATTGGAACTGTGATGGGTGCCCTAGTGTCTATGGCTGGGCCTGTGGCCTGGGCCCAGCTCTCAAACATTTTCCGGGCATAGAAGCCTCAGTCAGGAGGAGGGTGGCCAGCCATGTTACTCACAAAGGCCAAAGCAGAGACCTTGCTGGCAATGGTCCCGGCCGCCAGGCTGCACTGCTGGAAGTGCATGGTAAATTGCAGCATTTGCACCTCGAGGATGGGAAAACTCAGAAGCCACCCTTGTTATGCCCTAAAATCCTGAAACTCCTGGAAGGTCGTACTGTAAGTGGCCTGGGTCCATGGCACCAGTGATCCCTGAATGATGTTGTAGAGCTCTATGATTCAAGGCTCCACACTTTCTGTGGCAGGGGCTCAGGAGTCAAACTGACTCCAGATACTAGCTCTCAGAATTGCTTCATCTGGATATGAGAAAGGGCGTTGACTATGCCGTTATTAATGCCTGTGACATGCCTTGCCATGAACAAGATGATTCAGGCAGGTGAGCACAAAAGCCCTCAGTAGCTTCATTCCATGGGAGTATTTCGAGGATAGGGAGTGATAACATGGACTACTGCCATGTTATCACACCAAAATAGCACCGCCCGGTTGGCAAACTCCACTGCCCACAGTTCCATTGCCAGGACAATGGTCAAAAGCTTGAGGAATGTAAGGTCCTTTGTGATCCCAGGTCCGTCCATTCTGCGGCCATGGGGTGGCACATCATCTATCCCTAAAATAAACCCTAAATTCTGCTCCTTCAGCCGCGTCTGAGTGGACCTGTAATTCTGCCTCAACCAGCATCTGTTCTCTCCAAAAACTGACCCCTTTAAAACCTGCAAGGAAAGAAGACCATGTTCTCAGGTTCTTCCTCATATCCAGGAGGATAGTGCTGTGGGGGGCTAATATGATAGTGCTGTGGGGGGTTACCTGGCAATTTGGCATAAAGGCGTGAAAGGAATGCTCTGTCTCGGGCAACCACTTGGCAAGCGACATTGAGACTGCCTACCAAGGATTGAAGGGTCCAGACTGTGACCTTATGGATCGTAATACAGCCCTTTATCTTTGTCCTCAAATCACACAGCTTGTCCTCCGGGAGCCGTGATATAGCACGGACAGTGTCGAGTTCGATGCCAAGATAAGTCATGGTGGTGGCTGACCCTTCCATTTTTTCTGGGGCGAGGGGGATACCCAGTTCCCTAGCCATCTCCTGGAATGTTGCCATCAGCTCAGCACGCTCCCGAGACCCAGTCCGTCCTATGAGGAGGAAATCATGCAAATATTTTGTGACACCCCCCCCCCCGAATGTGCTGACAGAAAACCTATTCGACAAGTGAACTAAAATGCTCAAAGACTGCACATGAAATAGAATAGCTGATGGGCATCCCCCTGTTGCGATAATACTAGCCTTGGAAGTGAAAACCCAGGAAGTGGAAACTGTCTGGGTGAACTGGAAGCAGGCAGAAAGCCTATTTAATATAGCACTTAGCAAAGAGGGCTCCTGGGCCACAGCTTTTTGTCTTTTCCACTGCCACATCAAACGAGATGTACTGTACGTATGTGAGTTCCCTTGGACTGGCATCATTCACTGACCTCCTCTCGGGATACGAGAGGTAGTTAATTAAGCGGAATTCACCTGGTATCCTCTTGGGTACCAACCCCAATGGGGAGACTACCAATGTCGGCAAAGGTGGTTCCTCAAAAGGCCTGGCCACCCTCCCCTCGCAGATTTCTTTCTCCAACTTTTCCCTAACCACCTGTTCCATGTCATTTACTGATTTTAAATTGGGGGTCAAATGGGTCTTCTGCACCTGCCTGGCTGGTATATGGAAACCTTTCCTGAACACATCCACTATATATTTTCCTTCCTCATGGTCAGGATGTCCCCGCAGGGCATCTTCCAGCTGGTCAATCCTAACTGGGGTTGGAACCCTTAGCGATGGGGGCACTCGCCGCCCTGCCCTGGTTGCCTCTTCCTGCCCCTGTTGCTTGGGTGTTCTGTCCTCTACCCCCCTATTGCTTATCCTTATTGCAGAAGGACGCAGCATGGTAGCTGCCACAGTGGGTACAGGCATGCTGAAACTTGCAGGCTTCATGGGTGCACTTTCTGGTCCTGCTAAACTCCCAACAGAGGGGTGCCTCAGAGAGGGACCCCCTCCATTAAAACTGAACAAAAAAGATCATTGACTGGGGTGACACACACACCGCGGGCCAGCACATGGCCGCTGTCGGATCTCGGGGCATTGGTCGCATAATTCATGCAGTCAACCCACAAGTCCTGGGCATGGCTGTCCCAGTGGAGGCCGGGTGTAAAAGCCACCATGTGTCAGAAGACCTCGTAGTACCGGGGACTGGCCCAATAGGCCCTCCGGACGATGTCCGCATACTTAAGCATGTTGGAGGCAGGCTCAGGGTACGCCTGCAACATCTGAATAGAGTACGCTGCTGTCCAATTTGCCCAATACTGGTCGGCTTTGGGGCAGCAGAAGCATTCTTTGTCCTTTTTGTCCTCCTGCTCAGTGGGATCCATAATGGGGTTGCTGAACAAGAGTGCAAAAATATCCACATATTCTCCCCTCTAGAATTTTTTTCACATGGCTGGAAACTGGTTATCACCGATCGGGGCAGACACCTTGGAGTACCACCCACCAGCCAGTGGGTGGGGCCTAGCCCTGGCTGTGGGGTAGGTATATGGAGTAGCCTGAGGCTGTGAACATACTTGCAGAGTCTGAGATGCTGGGGTGGCGCCTGCTCCGGGTGCTCGAGAGGGGGCGGGTAGGCATAGGGCTGATCCACCACCCCAGACCAACAGGGAGGAGGTGGGATGCCGGTGTAACCTGTACCCACTCCCCATTCCACCAGAGGAGCTGTGGATTCCTTGCCCCTCCTTCAGGGGCAGGGTTCCTTTTATCCCATCTGGGCAGGGGCATGCCCATCCCAACCCCTTGGAGCCCCCACCCAGGGCATGTCAGGTCAATAACTGGCTGGGACAGTCCAGCTCCCTGTATGGGGGGCCACTGGGTCTCTCCCATATCCAGGGGGAATGCGCCCCCAGTTGCCAACCCCCCATGTCCCAGGTCACCTTTGGGCCTTTGGTAGTCCTCGTAGCTTGGTGGCCTGGCAGCCATGGGTCCCTACTGATTTCCTTGCCAGTCCCTGGCAATCACCCACAGCTCCCGTTTCAGGGCTTTAATTCATGCCCACATGGCTTGATGCCCTGGCTCCTGTTCCTGTTTGTCTGGTTCCTGGCATGGCTTCCGAGGTGGTGGTGCTTCCTCCCTTTGTGGAGAGATCGAGGGCATCTGCCTTGCTCCGCACCTGGGTGGGGGCGCTGCGCCCAGGGGAGCGGGGCCAGGGATGGGCACCCAGCCCTCGTGCCTGGGTGGATGGGGCTGGGGGTGCGACCTGGGGTGTGGGGGCCAGGATGGGGTCTCCCCCACTGCATCTGGGTGCAGGGGCAGGGGGGTGCATCCCAGAGGGTGGGAGTGGGGTAGGAGCACTCGGCTGGCATGGCCTGGATTGGGAGACCTCCGGCATATATTGGACCAGGGTGTCTGCCATCCTGCTTCCCCTCCTTGGTGTTGCCCTCACAAGCCTTCCCAGGGCCTGAGAGACTGTGGCTTCCTGGGGCCCCAGCTGAGGGGGAAGGGGCCAATCAGGTCCTGTATCAAAGGAATGGCTGAGGGCATTGGGCCCAGACCCCTCTGGGTCATAAACGGCCAGATTCAGACGGTGTGCTCTGGCCTGCAGTGAACCCTGGTGGCGCATGAGGGATTCACACACCTCAATGTGCTCCTGCATGGATCCCCGGGCCATGGCCCGGCCTGGGGAATCCCCTTCAGTACTGGGGGTGAGTACCACTCCCCCTGGGGTGGGGGGGGCCCTGCTGTCCCTCCCTCTGCCCCCCTTGGTGCCTTGTCCCCACCCCTTTTTCTTTGCCTTCCCCATGGGAGGGGATGCTGCTACTGATTGATCAGGGGCTGAGGCAACCGGCCTGAATCCTCCATTGCCATCCTCTCCCCTGTGGTGCAGGCCTTTGATGTCAGCAGCACTGCACCCAGGCACGGCTGACTCTTCAGCTGTTTGCCCGGGAATGAGGCTGGATGGGGTCATGGAGCCAAGCTCCTCCCCTGTCGGGAGGCAGACTTGGTCCACTCACCAGCCTCTTTTCCCAGCCTGCCAGGGGGTTGCTAAGCAACCCCCGCAGGGCTCTAGATTGCACTGCGCTGGCCTGCAGAACGCGGCCATGTGCTTTGTTCCTCTCCTCTAGGTGGGGTCCAACAAGGGGTCCTCTCGCCACCATGCTGGCTGGCGAAGGGGCATTACTACACACATGTTGGGGCCAATAATGCTTGTGCATGCACTGTGTGCAAGGTGCACAAATGCAAATCTTGCACATGCATTGCACAAGTCTTGCGTTCCTCATGCACAGCATGTGCATCACCTGTTCTTGCTGCACATGCGCGGGGGGGCACCCATGTGAAAAGGGCCAGAGGCAGCTCTGTTTACCCCAAAGCCTCCGTGCTTGGGGGATCAGTGGAGATGGGTGGAGCGCACCCATCCCCACCATTGGTCACATTCCTGCAGCAGCAGGATCTAGCCCATGGAACAAGCAGCCACCACTGCATCCTGTCAGCTGTCGTAGTGATGGCAGGGAAAGGCTGCATGCCCTAGCCGCCCACCCAATAGCTGTTGGAGTGGACCCGGGGGGGGGGAGGATCAGCACCAGTGTCCCCAGTTGCAGGAGTAGCCAGTCCAACCAGAGACACTGGAGTTCCTCCTCCTCCTGCCTGCAGTTTGCTCCAACAAGTGATGGATAAGTGGCTGTGGTCAACACCCCTCTCCCCGCTGCCACTCCAACAGCTGACAGGCAGAGGCTTCCTCTGGGGGTCTGATCCTGCAGGCACCGTAGCCTTGTCCATGGAGTTTGTGGATCTGTATGTGGGTGGGGCTGCTGGGGGCCTTTCACACAGAAGGTGTTCCAAGGGATCCTGTTACCTCAGGTTGGGATGGGCTAACCCGCACAGTGTGCTCCTTTTTTCTGGGGATGATGCCATGGCAGAGCTGTCCCAGCCCTGGGCAAACATCTGTTGAGCACTTTTCAAGCAAGCAGGTATATCCAGGGAAAAGGGGGGGGGGAGAGGAGGCAAAGAGGGTCCCATCTTGTGTGATTATACCCAATAGGGGTGTGCATGTTGTTTTCGTTATTGCAATAACGATAATGAAAATTGTTGTTTTCATTATTGTTATTTCAATAACGAAAACAACAAATAATAATAATAATGAAAATAGAAACGAAAACGTTTTGTTTTTGAAATAAAGGGAAAAAACTGAAAAGCGTATTTCCAGCTATAACTTTTTTTGTTTCTTATTCAATTCTGATGAAACTTGGGGATATTGTACCCCTAACAGTGGAGGGTACTATGTGTACCAATTTTCGAAATGCTTAGATAAAGTTAACCAATTTTAGAAGCAATTGAATGTTGTGATTTTAAGAAAAGCACCATACACATTCATGGATACAACTTCTTTATCTTCCATCCTATTTGCATGAAACCTGTGAATATTATGTCCCTCCACAAGCTTAACATCCCTTAAATTTTTTATAAAGATTGAATAAAGGGTCCTGATGTTATAAGACATTAACTTGAAAATACTTTTCCAGCTGTAACATTTTTAGATTCCTTCCTGTTTACCATACATTTGGCAGGAATGTATTGCGTACCTTCCCTGTCATCTCTGCCAAACTACAGGACAATTTGATAAAGGTCCCCAATGTTATAAGCAATTGCAATTGTCCCCTTGAAGACCATGATTCAGAAAAACAGCAGCACATGCAGGCACCTGGCATGGCAGGGGAAGGGAGGATGTGGAGCACCCCAAAAGACTGACAGACTAATTCACTGGCCAATTACTGCATGCTTCCAGCTTTACAGGACCAATCTGTAGTGGCTTTGAGGCGGGTATAGGGGGTGGCCGTCAGGTGAGCATAGAAGGGGCATAACTGGGACTTTGGGGGTAGCATCCCAGCAATCAGAAGACATAGTTTACACATCCAGGCTCGCCAATTATCATACAAATCACATCCTGCAGCATTGAGACAGAGGACATAAGAGAATCTCTATTGACTTTTTCCTAAACAGATGCTTCCAACTTCCCAGTAACAACTGTGGGAGAGATTTTGGGATGTTCACAGGACAGAATGAGGATATTTGGTTGACATTTCTGCTGGCCAATTGGCATCACAAACCGATCATTACCACAGTGACACATATGAGAGTCCCTGGCATCAGCTCCTTCTCTGCATATGCTATGCAGACATATATAATAGGGACCCTTTATCACATCTTTCTGATATTTGACAGAGATGATTTTGAAAGTGTTATATAGATCCCTGCCAAACTTTATGTAAACTCATTGGACTACAAAGATGTTACAGTCAGACATACATTTATAGGTTAATTGCTTATACCACCAGGACCCTTTATCCAATCATTCTAAAAGTTGGGCAGAGATAGTAAATCTGGGATGGGGCGTAAAAGTTTCATCTACATTAAATGTGAGTCAAAGAAGGTACAGCTAAGAATGTGCATGAAGATTTTTGCAAAATAATATAATTAAACAGCTTATAAAATTTGATTCCTGTATCCAATATTGTTGGAGTTTGGTACACAGAATGTCTTCTATTGGAGGTACATTCCCTACAGGTTTCAGAAAAATATAATGAAAAACAAAAAGGTTACAACTGAAAATGTGTTTTCCATTGAAATCAATGGAAAACGAAAACAAAAGCAAAAACCAAAATGAAAATTTTATATTTATTAAAACAAAAAATGACACATTTAAATAATGAAAATGGAAAACAAAAACAAAAATGACATGGGTCCCTGGTGCATACCTCTAATAACTACCTCTATAGTTAAACTCATTATCCAAGTGCTATGTAACTCAACAATTTGAAATTAAAATTTTGCTACTGTGTTCATATGCCACTTCTTTTCTTTACGTTTCTAAAAGGAAAGGCTTTACATGGAAAGCTTGGGGATCAGGGCCCTCAATTTATCCTCAGAATTGCACTGAAGCACTGGGTGTATCATGTATTTACAGTCCAACATGTGAAGCATATTAACTTCATAAATTCCCCTGACAGTGTGCCCTACCAGTGATTTGGAAGCCCCACCTTGAGGCAGTTTTTTGGTGTCATTAGACATAACAATGGGTGTCTGAATGAATGTGTGTTTTGACCTTGATATGAACACCAGTTTGGCCCTGTGTTCACCAGGTGGCGCTGCTTAGACACACAGCCAATTCAGGGGGAAATCGGTGTTTTGCTTGCCACCCAATCTCAGCATGCAAGCACTGCCACCTAATTCCCTGTGTTGTACCTGCTAACATACAGCAACAACAAACTACTGCAAGTAGTACAAATGTTCAAAAGATTTAATGAGGGAACAAACATGTAAAGGTCCAAATGGGGAAGCAATCATATTTCTAAATATGCCCCATAAATCACCTGCAGAAGTATAACAATAAGATCCCAATGTTTCGCCAGGGGAAAATGTCTTCTTCAGGGGTATTTTCAAGCTTCTTTTTTTAGGATGACATTCTTTGGCAAATCTAAGGATACAGAGGTAACAGTACAAAAACATAATTTAATAGCAATCAAACAATCTCAGAGGGCCAATCAGTCACTTGGTCAATTAGATAACAAATACAAAATACAAAATTCAAAAAATGACCAGCAGTAAAATAAAAACTTAAACCATCAGGGAAAACCCCTTCATCCAGTGTATACATATCAATAAACAGTAAAGACCACACAGAAAGATTAAACCATAATGCTAATTGTTATAAGTCTCTAAACGGATACAATAGTATAAATAACACATGCAAATGTGCATGTATAACCGCGCCCACCTGCAGCAACAATATCCAAGGAGCAAAGTAAAAAGCAAGACAGTCGCTTGAGAGAACCCCCTCATACACAGAGTGAACAGCTAAAAGTAATTAACATAAGACTTACTGGGGTCAGGAAAATGTTGACTATTCCTCATAGGCTGAACAGCCTTCCTTTGGGAATCCTGATTCCACAACTAGCCAGCTTCAGTTCATGACTATAGAAAAAAAGGGGGGGGGGAAAGGGAGGGGGAAAGGGGGAAAAAAGAAAAACATAAAGATAAACTACAGCTCCATATACATGCCCAAATGTAGTAAGGAGGAGCCAAGGCAAACCATTTACATCTGTTAGTCAGGCAGAAGGTGCTTGCCTACCTTTCCAGTTACTACGGGAAGCAGAGGAGTGAATTTTCAAACACCCAAACGCCCAAAAGGAAGCCAAGCGGGTTCGCAAAAACGGGAAAACTCTAAGGGCAACAGTCCATCCTGTAAGGCATAAATTAAACCTTGCCGAAACAAGGGTCAAAAAACTCCTTTGAGGAAAAGGCACCGCTCCTGATGGCTCCACAGCTCACCTAGGGCTATCAACATACTAACTTATAAAGCCTCCATATGCCTCCCAAATAGCCCTGGGAATCTACTGCCTTCCCTCGCGCTAATTAAACAAACAATCTAAATGGCTAATACTTAATTGCTGGGCTCCTGTAATTTGTTAACAAACATTTATATAGTTCCAGTAGTGTACCTGGCACTTTACAAAGTAATAAAATAGACACGGTCCCTGCCCCTAGGGCTTACAATCTGAGAGCATCAATCAGAACAGCCAGCAGATCACTACTAATAATCCACCAGCTTTATCCAAAGGCATCTAGGAGATAATTCAGCCCTCGTGGTTGCAACGTGTCAAGAGTAATAATCCAGAACACCTCCCGTTTGGCTAGATTTTTAGGATTAATAGGAAGACTCACCCTTTCTATGTCCCCCAAAACAAAATCGTTCAGACCATTATGTACCAGATTGTAATGCTCTACTAATGGGGCCATATCTGATCAATTCTTTAACTTGCTCCTGTGCTCAGTGATGCGGGTTTTAAGATTTCTTGATGTTTTTCCTACGTACAATTTTTTGCAGGGTCACTCAATCGCGTAGATGACCCCTATAGTACTACAATTAATGAAATCCCAAATTTTATACACTTTTCCTTTAGAGTCAGAAAAGATTTGAGTTTTCAAAGAGTAGGGGCAATCTACATGATTGATAATATTTCAATTGCCCAAAATAATCCTCTTCAGTAATTGGGAGTGTGTATTAAACGTTGAAACACAGACCATCCGATCAACATCCTTGATGCTCCTTGGAGCTGCCTGCAGGATAGATTCCCTAGTCACTGTTCCAACCCTTATCATATTATCCTGAATGACACGCATAGGGTGCCCTCGAGGCAGGAACCTCCTTTTCATTAACTCAGCCTCCCTACCAAAATCGCTTTCCTTAGAACAGTTCATTTTAATTCTGCAGAGTTGGCTAAATGGAATATTATTGACTAAGTGCCTAGGGTGGTGGCTCTTAAACATCAAGTAAGAATTTTGATCTGTACCTGCTAACATGCCACGTGATATCATTAGACACAATGTTGGCCATGTGTTCAGTCAGAACACGCAAAATGTGCTTGTGATGCAATGGTGTTCACATTGCATGTTCAATGGGTGGCCAAAGTGATGGTGGGATTGTTATGGTGCTTGCACACAATGGCCAAGCTTGTGCTATGGGGTTTTGACACTCAATCTTTGTTATGTCTAAAGATACCCTCTCTGTGAAGTGAACAACAGGCCACCAGAAACCAGAACAAGATTCTCTAACTCAAGTCTAGTAGGTGGCAAAACTTCTATATGGCATCACCACCAGCCCGAGTCATCCAATGTCCTACTCTTCCCCTGCATCCTTCCAAAAATAACATTTCCCCCCCATGGGAAGAGGTTCTACAGAGGTGCTACACCACGGAGGCATGGTCATTGTTCCAAGAAGGAATTTGTAGAACCTGTCCATTTATCTTCATGTCTCAGAATGCAGCGACTTTGATACTAAATTACCTGATATTAAATTTAATTACAAAGCCTAATGAAAAAAATCCACAACAGGTTTTGTTTAGTTTAGTAAATGCTAGAAAAGTCTATACGAGCATACTATAGTTTCATGAGAAGCTTTTACAATCACAGTGTTCTAAAGGTCCACAAAAATCCCTGTTTTATATGCATTTCTATTAGCTTGTAAATACATTTATAGGAACATTTTTACACTTCACCCAACTACGCAAATTAAAAACTAGTGTCATGAAATACTAACATGTTATAGAACACCTTCTACCTCTACAAGCTAGAGACTAGTGGTGTTTTGAATGGCGGGGGGGTGGGAACCTGTATTTCTGAAGGTCTGAGGAGTGGTCCCAAGTGTTTAGGCCACTCCTTGAACCCTCGGAGAATACTCATGGGTTTATAAGGGGTGGGGGTGGGGGATGGGGTCAGGGATGGGGGGGTGCTTATGGGGAGTCGAGGGTCAAGCGGGGGGAGGAAGTCAGGAGTGCTACTTACCTTCCGCAGGGGTCCCGCACCAATGCATGAATGACCCTTTCTGAGCATGGCCGGCTCTTTTCAAAGACGAAGCTGGCCTGCACCATCTTTGAAAAAGGTTGATCATGCTCAGAAAGGGTCACTGAGGCATGCTCAGTTGTTGGGTTTTTTTACTTTCAAAGATACCATCCGTGAAGAGGCCACACATCAGCATAGGACCTGTGTGAAAAGTAAGTAACCCACCCCTGACCCCCCCTTGCTAGCCCCCCATACTCAACCTAAGCACCCAGCCCACCCCATAACCCACAGTAGGCCCCGCCATATGTTCCCTGGATCCTTGTGGCCTTGGCCTATTCCCTCCCCATCCAGTGGGGGCCAGAAAAGCAAGAGTAGGGGCCTAGTGCTGGTCTCTGACCCCCGCTTACCTGTCCTCTGGCCCCCTTCCCTGCACTCATCCAAAAAATTTCCAAGTTCCGAAGTTCGAGGGCCCTTTCTCAGAAATTCAGAACTTGGGAAATCGAGGCCAAATGCACCAGTTCTTGGTGTTTCCCGGGGGAAATTGAGGAACAAGTTTCAGCACTACTAAAAAGCTACTGGCACCACTGGTAGTACCTGTATAGATAGATGGTATTTTTACATTTTATAAAAACACAATGGGTGTATTCCTATGGGTCACTTACGATGGACCCTACTTATGCTGCAAGCTTTGAATGCGCTCATCAGCTCGGGCTGTGCCTTTGCCCCATGGCTCTTCTGCTTACGTGGTGTGTGTAAAGCCTGGGCGTGTGCATTCTGGCTGGTATCCTGCACTTGCCACCAGCTTATGCCAGCCACAGGGTTGCACCCATACGTTGTAAAAAGACAGACAGCAGCCCTGCTTCTACTCTGCCTCACCTCTGGGTGACCCTTTCCTCTAAAGGCGGACCCTCAGATATGCAGGCAGAGCGGAAGAAGCCTGATCTGCTTCAGCCCTGCTTGAGATCCTCTGAAACATCCTGGAGCTCCGCCAATGCAGTGCTGCAGCCAAACCTGGGGCACCAGCCTGAAGCAGAGCTCCTGTCTGCGGATGGTTGCTGAAGCTCTGCTCTCAGCTGTCAGTTGCCTTGAGCAAAACCACAGAGTTATCAGCAGTAGCCTAGAGTGTCAGGTGATCTGCCAGCAACTCTGGTGTGGCGGAGAGGGTGCCGTGCTGGTGCTGAGCAGCCCTGGAACATCTCTGGGTTGCCAGTCCCAGGTCTGTCTAAAAACACCCGTTTTACAATTTCCAGTTGTCCTGAATTGGCGGTTTGATTGTTCTAATAGGCATTTCCAAACTGAAAGAAACGAATCTATGCCATATAAAATAGATGAAAGCAGTGTTTCCTACTGGATCTGAAACAGGTATTTGCCAAAATGGTTAAAGTGTCAAATCTGCACTGTGTGAAAAGAAAATGGCAGTTCAGGAGATAACCTATATCCAGGGCACTGAGTCAAATGCAGGACCGCAATTTGTGGTTTTCCCACAGAAATCTCTTTCCTACGTGGAATCTCCTCCCCTGTCCCACTCCGCCACCACCCGTGCAGAATTTCCCTTCCTGTGTACGAGGGAGGAGCAGCGGAGTTCCATGCTGGGGAGAGATTCCCCAGCAAGTGCATGGGTGAGCTGATTGAGTTCGGGAGAGAATCCCCAGGAGGGAGAGGAGGAAGAGGGAGGGGGAGGGAGAAACTCACCCCAGATGCATCCTACCACCACTGCCACCCGGTGATGATTTCCCCCCCCCCCCTCTTTCTCTGTCAGTTCTTCTTTTAAATTAAGCTAGTGAACTCAGTACTTGAGCTACAGTGCAACATAGTCTTCAGGGAAGTTTCTAAAAGCTCAGCATCCAAAAGTTCCATATTACATGATTTACACTCAAAGGGCACATTCCTACACCCCGTGATAAACTGTGCCGATGTCACTCTGGTGCTCAGCCATGCGTGCATGATGCTGGTGCAGCAAGCCATGCAGCACATTGGCACTCCCCTTCTGAGAGCATTGGCATGCCTGTTGCGTGCACGGCATGCTTGCACAACTGAACTCACACTGCATTGCGCCTGCTGCTGGTGCAACTCGGGTGTTGGATTGCACCCATAGTTTTTGCCATTCATAAGAAGGTAAATAGAGCCATACTCTGAGAGATATAGTTCATCGAACCCAGCATCCAGTCTCTGATAGTGACCATTCTCGGTTTCCTTGGGGAAGTATCCAACAGCTCATAATAGAGTGATTTCCTGCTTTTCACTCCCATCGCCTGACAGTCAGAGATTATGGGTGAAGCCACACAGGACAGGGCTGGGAAGCCAGATGGATACTATACCCCGCATCTTCAGAAGAAGGCCAAGGAAACAGGACGTAGCAGCTGTACCCCAAAATGGGGTAAGACTGCTGAACGTGCAGTAGTGCACCATTGTTTGTGAGCCAGTTCCCCGTCTGTTCCACCCTGAAGCACGGTCCGCTGCTGGACTTTGAGCAGCGGGCACTGTCACCAGTCCTGTGCAGTCATGTCACGGCTGGGGAAGGATAGTGGGTGGGGCCAGGAGAGAGTGAGTGCATGGGTGTTGCCGTGCTGGGCACCCATGCATGTGGCTGGAATCATGACCTGCCCCAAGGTATGGTGGAATGCCCAACAGCAACCCACCTGCCTGGTTTCCTGGAGGGGAGAGGACCATTTGCCCTGCTCTCTGCACTGGCCTCACACTGTGGTGGCTGACATTGTCCGCCTCAGGGTGCATAGGGATCTGTCCTGGCTGCGCTCATTTGACTATGCCCCGTGTCCCCCAAACTCCTTGGCTAACACCCATTAATGAACCTATTCTCTAAGAACGTATCCATTCCTTTTTAAAACCTGCTATGCTGCTGGCCTTGATCACATCCTCTAGCAGCATGTTCTGCCAGTTAATTCCATTTGGAATTTTTGCACTGACTCCCCTGAAACAGAATTTAGATGATTTCTTTTATTATTTTCAGCAGATACAAAGAACTGATTAAATTCACAATCAACAGAAACAGATTTTGACAGTTCCTTGCTGCACACTGGTAGGGCAAAGACTTGTTAGGAGTAAGACATAAATTGCTACAAATTGAGAGTGAAGGAACATTTGTTAATCTAAGGTATAGTGATTTTAGAATTTTCCATAGGTTCTCTCCATTAGATTGAATGTACTAGAGGAATAAGTAGATTTGACTTTTCTTATTATGGAAGCTGCCACATTTTTAAGGACGTAGCAATTTGGCCCTGGTGTAACTGATTTGAGTGTCTGAGCTTGTTAACAAAAAACTTTATTTTGCTCATTAATAGCTGAACATTTTCCAGCAGAAATCAGAGGATGGGAGTTCATTTTCATTTCTGAGAGACTACTGAAGCATGATGAGATCCAATAACGAAAAACAGTGCTTAAATAAAGAACAGCTAGCATCAACTGCTAAACAATTCGTAACCGATGACCAGACTAATCAACAAAAGAGACATAGGTTGTGATCCTGCTTTCCCCTACACCTATGTAAAGGCAGCTCTGAATCCCTTTTGTTGGCATATCTCCCTCCTCCAAAGTGCTGTGTTTTTTGCTTGGTGCACCAAAACAGGGAGGCTTGCACTGGCATCAATGGAGTATTGCTTTCTTTCCCTGGCTGAAAGCACTGGCTATGGCCCCTGCACCCAGTGGACAGAGTTACATCACCGTGCCTCCACAACCCCCACCACTGCACATGGGAGCCCTCTGCACACTCCCCAACATTGCCTGATTCCCGATGCGCATGGGGGTCAGTTATGATCTCCAAGCTGTGCAGCAATCCTGTGCTTGGATTCTCCAGGTGTAAACTAATGCTGAGAAGCCAATGGCAGGAACATCACTGAAGGAATGGCACAAGGGGTTTCGGGAGGGGAGCTTGCCCTGATGTAGAGGGGGGCACTTGCTCTCCTGGCAGAGGGTAGTGGATTTGCTCTGCTGGCAAGGAGGAAATACTTGCCTTGACTGGAGATACCTCAGAATAAGTTTCTTAGGAGCCTCCTTTGGGTGTCACAGGGGGTTCCTGCTGCTGTTGTTCGGGCAGAATTAGGTGTGGTCCCTATTGAGTTTTTGAGCAGACAACGTGCTCTTTGCTATTGGCGGAAACTTTTTAACCGAACTAATCCCTCTTTGGCGACCATGTGTCTCACAGAGGAATTAGAATTTAAGGGTAGGGGCTCCTACCCCTGGATAAGAGTGATTGATTCCTCCTTGAAAAGGCTGGGGCTTTCCTTTTCATGTTTTGTGTGGAAATCCGTAGCCTATCAGAAACACATTCTTAAGCAAAGAGGGCAGGACATAGCTAAACAAGAGGATATTGCGGTAATTTCCTTCTGGAAAATGGCACCTGTGCTCAGCTCTTTTAAGATCCTCCATAAATTTGAGGACTATTTAGATTGTTTGTCGATCCAGCTTTGCGCAGGGCCTATACCCTCTTTCGTTTTCAGCTTTTTCCCTCTGCCGCAGTGGAGGGCAGATACGTGTATAAGCCCCACAGTTCTTGTACTTGCCTCTGTGGGATGGGTGCAATAGAGGATTTGGAGCATGTGCTGCTGTTTTGCCTCTGTTATGACTGTATTAGGTCTGTGTGGCTTTCCCCAATTTTGAAGGGGAAAGAATATACTCCATCTATGTATAGAATTTCTTATTTGTTTACTTCCAGTGATGAGCGGGTGATGAAAGAAGTAGCAATTTTTTGCCTACTCATTATGAGGGAATGCGTGCGGCTGCTGCAGGATTAGCTGATTTTTATTTAAACTGCTTGCCGGCTGGTTTTCTAATTCTATTCTCTCCCGGCTGCAATGTGTGGTATTAGACTTTCATTCTGTTTCTGGCTCTAATATGTGCTATTCCTGACCTCTGCCTTTTTATATTAATGTGTTGATGATAAGTTTACTCATGTATTTATGTATTTGTTTATTTGTATCCATGCTAGTGCCTTGTGACTTGATATAGGACTAAGTGCTATGCTGTTGTTGATGTTCTGTTTTGTACTTATTCTGTTTTGTTTGTTATGCTCGGCCAAGACGAAAGTTGGTGCCGATAATAAATTTACTACTACTACTACTTACTTGCCTTGATATGGAGGGTTTAGGGGTACTTGCCACGGGGGGGGGGGCGACACTGAGTCATTGTAGGGGACAGAGGCTTCTCTTATCACCCGAGAAGAATGACTGGGATGCTAGGGAGCAGACCCAGCCAGCTCACACCTGACATCTCTTCATTCACAGAGCTAGTACGGACTCTCTCCAAAGCCGGCTTTCTAGGCGTCTCTGTTTTCGGGACTCCCAGTCACTCTTCTGCACACCGGTAAAACTCGGCTCAGCTCCTGTTCCCCTGTCCCCAACCCCCAGGATAGAACCACCCCTCCCCCACATTCTTCCATGATGATTCCTGACCCCCTGCCCCTCCCCCCATGTCTTGGGTATGCACTCCAGCTCATAACGGCTGTAGCTGGTACAGCCTGTTAGGGGGAAGTTTGCGCCAGTCTACTGTTGCTCATACCACCAACGCAAATCCCACCATAGCTGGATCACAGTCATATTTTATCATTTACAGAAAGCTCAAACTATTCAAAGGAACCAAAATAAAGCCTTTCATGTTGGGGGAAAGGGCATCCTATGGTATGGAAGTGATGGATCATGATCACTTAGTCTAAGAGGGACAAAAATGACAGTGCATAATTATGTTGGAGCAAGATATGCATCATCAATCAATTAAGCATCAGAATCCTTATCCACAGCCTGGCATGAGAGGCAATGCTTTAAAGTCAACTAAAATTTAGTTATTTATATCAAATCTGTTTAAAGCAAAGTTACAAATTATGCTTCTCCAATACACCATCTCCAAATTAAATCAAACAAACAAACAAAAAACACATTTACTTTTTTCAGAAAATGATAAATTGTTGTCGTTTTTATCACAGTTTTACAGTCTGTATTACAGTCTTTACAAGAGGTCTTTAAGAAGTACCGGTCACAGATTCATGTCCTGGGAAAGACTTACATAGATGCATAACTTTACTCTCATGTGTGGGATGTCAGACTAAATTAACTTACTCACATGACTTTCCTTTCCAGAAAAGATCTCTTAAAGGTGGGAACGTTTTTTTAGCACATGGCAAATATGAAGAGGCCGAATGATACCACAAGTACTCAGGTTAACAATTACTTTGATTTCTGTTATGTTATCATGTTTAAGGAAGGTAAGTACAGGTTTTCCTGTTATTGGAGTTCCACCCTCCATGCCCTCCCTCCAAAAAGACACAGATAATATATTTTAAAGGGAAGCAAGTGCATACCATCTCAAAGGGTGGTTTCATATGTGATGGGCCCAAAATGGCCACGGTCCACTCTGGGCTGTGGCTGGACCCATCGCTCTGGGTCAGAGTCAGCTGTGTTTATATTCTATATAAACTATATTCTATAGTTTACAGCACTATATTCTAAACAGAATATACAATCCTAATAATAAGAGCTAAAGATGGACCCAAAACAAAGCCACCGGGGAATAATTTAGTTTATCTATAATAGGCTATCAAGCAGTAATTTGGAATTGATTCTATATTTAGGAGATAGCTCCCTACTTTAAAAATAATCCAAATTTTAGTAACTTCCAAAGCAAACTCCTGGGTAACTCTAACTCAGATCAATTTTCAAACTCAAACTTTGTGGCTCAGTCTCATATCTAATTTGAAAATATTTTTAGGGCAACAAATCCTAGAGCAGATTATTTATATGTAAGAAGGAAATGCTCGCTTTTCAATAAGAAGAGTCAGTGTAGCAAATAATAGTGAAAGAGTGTTTACTCTTGAAATAAACAGATTGGTTGTCTATAATGAATGGAAATATTCTAGCTGCTTACTTCTGAACACCTAGTTGCCTAGCTTTGCACATATAGCATTCATAAAAAGCTGACCTTAGTACTCCTTCGGGCATGCCTAAAGGAGAGACTGAAGCTGTATCACAGCTAAGGAAGGTTGTCCCCTTGGGGTTTGCAGTGGTGGTTCTGCATCCATATTACTTGAATGCCAAGGGCCTCTTGTGCATCTTTTATTTACTTAAACATTATTTTAAGAGGACCTCCCAGGATATTTAAAGATACAAACACTTGTACTTATTTATTTATGTTTTTTAAAATGTGAAGTTAACAAAGTGCAATGTACTCTAAGGGTGCCATCACATGAGCTGTTGAATGGCCCGATCCATGTGCGGCTGCTGTGATGGGCAAGCACAGCTGCCTCACTGGTGGGGGGGGGCAGGGCAGGGAGCAGGACAGACTGTCAGCCCCACCTCCCCATGGGGAAGCCCTGTGGGCCGCTGTTGGGCCTCCTTCCATGGCACAGGGTAGGCCAAGGCACTGACCACACAAGCGGGCACCGGGCCCTGCCCTGCCTCCCTACCCCAACCGGACCATTATTCCACCCATGACCATGATATGGCCACATGGAACTGGAGTGGCTGGCCAGCACGCAGAGCCCTGCAGTGGAGCTCGCTGCATGGCAGGGCAGATGTCAACCAGGCAGATGGGCTGCCATGCCTTGGGCAGCCTTACCCCGTTATGAGTAAGGCTGCCATGCGATGCATCCTCGGTCTTTTTCTGAGGACGCAATGTGTAGTAGCCAGCTGTCTGCCACACCATAGGGTGGGGGGAAACATCTGGTAGCTGCCGACTACACAATGCACTTTATTTTGTGGTAAGGCTGCCTAGCGCGTGGTAAGGCTGCCCAAGGCACAGTAGGTGTCTCCTGTGACTGCACCGCAGAATAGTATGGGTAAGACACTCTACTATCAATATGTACTAGAACGGGCACTGTGGCATATACAAAAACAAATATTAAAGGAGAAACAACTTTTTTATAACCTTAGAGGACCATGATCCCCAAATCTTTTATTCCATCTGTATGTAGCAACATAGATTTCAATGAGATTGCTCTGGATTCTGTATTTGAGCGTTAGGCATTGAAATCCAGGGAAGGCAGGGCACATTGCCACCTTTGGATCTTTTGGTTCTCATTCTAGGATTTTCCTGAAATAAGTTTAATATAAGAAATTACCCCACAAAGGTAACAGGAATCCATTAAACAAACAATCAAGTATTTCTTTATATAAATCAACTAATTCTAGTCCAACCATCCCATTTCCAACTGTAATAAGCAGGGAAAGTTTTCAGTCTCTCCTTAGAGACAATCTAGAATAAGAATATTTTTCCAGCTGTGTCCAATTGTGATGTTTTGTCCAAAAATCTCAAATGAACACTAAGTAGAACTTGGTGGTGGTGGTAGTGAGCATTCTTCCTGCAGCTGGGGGGCAAAAAAAATACAAAGTCTATTTGGGTTAATACTTTTCAATCTATGGGGCTGATCACATGCCCTGCACAGCGTGCGAATGGCACATGCAATGCACATGTATGCCTATGCATGCAACACGCACGCACCCCGTGCATAGACCCACTATGGAGGCTATGGCATGTGCGCAAACCATGCCTGTGCATCTACACACATGCTGTCTGCATAAGCCACACATGAGGGTTTGGGAACATGCCATATGCAAGCATTCTATTGATTTCATAACCATCAATATGACACTTCACACTGTGGATGCAGAGACATTTTGCAAAGGCTGAGTTGTTAAATCTTGAACACCAAGGAACAACAGGTTCCCAGTTATCCCGATTTAGAAATCCATCCTTTATACATATGAGTTACTTTTATTACAATGATCAGTTTTACAAATGAGTTGACTAAGACAGAAGAGTTTTATACATGCAGGGAATGAAATTTTCTCGGTGACTGGCTACTAATATGAATCTTGCTCTTGGGAGAGTTTAAGATGTCAAAAAGTCTCAGCACCTTTGGAGTGAAACACAAGATCTACCTTAATCCTCACAGCCACACATTTTTTTTAATTTATTTATTTATTTATTTATTTATTTATTTATCCCTTACCTTCTGCCATTGGGTTCTTTTCCATCCCCCGGTGGAAAAAAACATGAAAAATATGGTAATTCGTGGCTCTATAAGTTTGAGAATTTAGGAAATTTTCACCAGCACCTCTGGGCATAACGTACTCAAATTTCATCCAGATATCACTTACCGTTTGTCTTCTATAATAAAAAAACTTTTTAAAAAGACCTGGGGTGGAAAAATAACCCCAGCGCCAATGGAGTTTTCCTATTGGGGTGGAATTTCAACCCCAGCCAATGCATTTCAATTGCGGTGGATTTCCACCCCAGCTTAAAAGCAGCCAAATCAACATTTTTAAAGGACAATTCAGACTGGAAGATGACATGGAAGGCAAGGTCACTTTAGACTGGCAGCAGCAATGACAATTAACCCCTTCATTGCCACAAACATCTCTCAATGTTTCCACTAGTGTCTAATAGAAAAAAGTAGCCATGAAAGATTTTTCATTTGCTCACTCCATCTGAAAAGCTTCCTTTCTCACCTATGGAAGGCAAGGTCACTTTAGACTGGCAGCAGCAATGAAAATTAACCCCTTCACTGCCACGAACATCTCTCAATGTTTCCACTAGTGTCTAACATAAAAAAGTAGCCATGAAAGATTTTTCATTTGCTCACTCCATCTGCAAAGCTTCCTTTCTCACCCAGCCTCCTAGGTTTCAGTCTCTTAGTCTGTTAGATAGATTTTATCTCCCTTCCCATAGGCTTCATTTCTCCAGCAAGCCAGAAGTGCCCTCATTGTCCTCACAAACTGACCATAGAAATGGAACAAAGAAAAGCTTATGGGCCATTAGCAGGTGATTAGCAGGTGATAGCCACATC
>QEPC01012435.1:5314704-5330748 GCA_003113815.1 Sphenodon punctatus
TATTTCTCATAAAACAGACTCTATAATGTCTGTGTGTGTGTGCTGGGCATAGATTGTGTGGCTACTGTAAAAAAAAGTTACATTTTACTGCACACTTTCAATCACCAGGCCAAAGTCAGCTTGGGGTAGAAATCCCGGGATGGAAAAAACCATTAATAAATATGGTAATTCGTGGCTCTACAAGTTTGAGATTTTAGGACATTGTCATCAGCATGTCTGGGCATAACATACTCAAATTTCATCCAGATATCTCTTACCATTTGTCTTCTATAATAAAAAACACACACAAACAATGCCTGGGGTACAAATCACCCCAGCGTCAATTTCCTATTGGAGTGGAAATCCAGCCCAATGCAGACTCTATAATGTCTCTGTGTATGTGCTGGGCATAGATTGTGTGGCTACTGTAAAATAAAGTTACATTTTATTGCACACTTTCAATCCCCAGGCCAAAGTCAGCTTGGGGTTGAAATCCACCCCATGACAACTCGAGTTTAGTTTTTTTTTTTACAAAAGATAAGGGTTCATTATATAAAAATATTTAATATCCCACCCCTCCTGCCAAGGCAGATTGGGGCAGCTTACAATATACAACACACGTATAAAATTTCTATAAAATAATACAAAACAATACAAAACAACATAAAAAGGATGGAAGAGGAAAAGAAGGGGGAAATCCCCCTATGGGAAGAGGGGAATGCCAAAAACAGAAAAATTCAGAAAAATATACATCCTACCCCTAAAAGTAAACAATGACCCACCCTCACCTGTCTCCCTCACCAAAGGCCCAGCAGAACAGCCAGGCCTTGCAGTGACATTGAAAAGAGGAGAGGTCCAGGACCACCCGGGATTCCTCCGGAAGCAAGTTCCACCGAGAATGCCTTCTCCAGAGTTGCTCCCTGGGAAACCCGGGGGAGTTTGAAAAGGGCACTCCCGGCTGACCACAGGGTCCAATCCAGAGCACAGGAAGTGAGGCAATCCCACAGATACATGGGGCCCAAGCCATGTAGGGCTTTATAGTCAAAACCAGCACCTTGAATTAAGCCTGGAAGAGCATAGGCAGCTAGTGCAGAGAAAAGAGCATTGGTGCAATATGATCACGGCTGCCTGTCCCCGTAAGGAGATGGGTCACCACATTCTGCACCAGCTGCGAGACTCCAGACCATCAGCATGGGCAACCCCATGTCGAGTGCTTTACAATAGTCCAGTCTTGAGGTGATGAAAGCATGGATGATAGTGGCCAGGTCAGAGTCTGTCATATATGGCCTAAGCTGCCACACCAGCTGTAACTGGCAGAAAGTGCTCCTCGCCGAAGCTCCAACCTGGGGATCTAGGTGGAGCTGCACATCGAGGAGCACCCCCAGATTCTGAACCTGGGGAACCAACGAGGGGCGAACCCCATCAATGATGGGGGACATCACACCCATTGCCTTTCCCACTAGCATCACCTCTGTCTCGTCGGGATACAGCTTCATTCGGCTCACTCTCATTCAGTCCCCCACAGCTGCCAGCCATCGTGTGAACACCAAGATTGCGGGATCTGGGTCGGATGAATAAAAAGAGAGAGAGACCTGGGTGTCATCAACATATCGATAACACCAAACTCCAGAGTTCCTTATGATCTCACCCAACGGCTGCATATTTAATAATAATAATAATAATAATAATAATAATAATAATAATAATAATATAATATAGCACCAACAATGTATCTGACACCGTACAATCCACAGTCAGAGACAGGTCCCTACCCCTAAACGGCTTACAATCTGAGAGACAAGGGATCAGGGTATGAGGGAAAGGTAAAGAAAGGATATGTCTATCAGGAAAGACATATATACATTGAACAGGAGAGGGGACAGAATGGAACCCTGCAGGACTCCACACGAGAGGTTCCAGGGAGATGAAAAATGATCCCCGAGCACCACTCGCTGAGTTCTTCTGACCAGGAATGAGAAGAACCAATCAAGAATACTCCCGCCCACCCCAGTTTGGTCCCGCAGATGAGTCATCAACATCTGATGGTCAATGGTATCAAACACAGCCGACAGATCTTATAGAATCAGCAGTGTCGAATGGCCCTGATCCAATTCACGGTGGAGGATGTTGACCAAATCCACAAACGCAGTCTCAGTGCCATAGCCTGGACAAATGATGGACTGTGAAGGATCTAAAAAAACTGAGCAGGTCTAGATGCTCCTGCACCTGCTGAGCCACTACCCATTCAATAACCTTCCCTAAAAAGGGAAGGTTAGAAACAGTCCAATAACTGGCAAGGAAGTCAACATCCAGAGATGGTTTTTTTAGCAGTGACCAAACCACTGCCTCTTTAAGACAACTTGGTACCCTGCTGTCCCGAAGGGAGGCATTGACCACCCCCACCAGCAATGTCCCCAACCTCTCCCAGCTGGCCTTAACAAGTCAGGATGTGCACGGGTCTAGTTCACAAAAAGTAGCTCTAACAGCCCTCAGAACATCTCCTGCATCAGCGGGCAAGATCCACTGAAACTGATCCCACAAAATTGGACAAGGTGGGGCTTCCATAACCTCTGGTTCTCCTATTGTAATAAGTGCAGCATCGAAGTCATGTTAGCGAAGTAATCTATAAACATGTCACAGTGGACACTGAGGGGTTCCAGTTCCAGGCAGAGGGAGGCCGGACCGACCAGCCCCTTCACCACCAGGAAAAGCTCCACTGGACAAGACTTCGCTGATTCAATGAGGGCAGCAAATAACTTCTTCTTTGCTGCCCTCATAGCCACAGCATAGGCTTGCAAACTAGCTGTGTCACAATCTGTCAGCTTCCGCATAAGAATGGCACCATCATCGTTACAACCACCTTCCTTCTTGCTTCAGCAACCACAGGTCATCAGTATACCAAGGAAGCCTGCGGTGCCAATGCTTAGGGAACGGATGCTTGGGAGCCATCTGGTCAATGGCCTCATTCAACAAGGTGTTCCAAAGATCAACATCAAGAGTCCGGTTGTCAAGATCAGAGGGTAGCTCCTCCAGAGCAGTCTGGAACCTTTCCGGTTCCATCAGTCTTTGGTAGAGAAACAACCAAACTGGTTCCACACACTTCTGAGGGCAAATGTGCACCGGGAGACAGGCCTGTAGGCAGTAATGGTCCGTCCATGACAAAGGCACCATTGACACATCCCTTACCATCATGCGTTGGGCCAGTGACTAATTGAGACAGGTCCATGGTTGCCATGGGACAATAATGAAATCAAAGAGACCCTTTGCCTTCTGACTATCAGACCAAAACAAAATAAAAGAGTCTGGTGGCCAAAGAGAAATGATTTTGTTGGCTGTATGCAGTGATAGGCACTGGGTTAAGTCCCAATTATGAGCCCCTCCCTAAGGGCAAAAGGCAGGGTCTCCCTGAGCAGTGGCCCTTACAAGGAGGCTCTGAGCCAGGCTTGACTGCCCCGTGCAAAGATGGTGGTGTTATCCTGGCTCCCAGCGAGCCTTTGCCCCCTGAAGTAAAATCCAACCTACCAGGAAGTAACTTTTATGAGTGACTCAGGGGCAGGGCCAGCAGTCCAACCTTGCCCACCTTGAAACTTCTGCAAGTGGCCTTACCATCACTAGAAAATGTTAAAAGTTTGTGGAGGCAGAACATTGGCTCCACTCCAGAAAATTTCTTAGTGGTGCTCAAACAACTTGCAATGGGCTGTCCTAGAGTCCAGGGCCTAGGATTAATTGATTCCTTTCTTTTCATGGTAGCTATGCCCCTGGATTTAGCATTCTCATTCCAGTAAAAAATCTGTACGGACCTGGGTCTTGAACTGGCACCTTCTACTTCTGGATTATATCCCTCAGCTGCAATGTCATAATGAGGTCTCTGCCCCTCATGCCCTTATTAAGAACATAAGAACTGCCATACTGGGTCACATTAACGGTCCATCGAGCCCAGCATCCTGTCTCCGACAGTGGCCAGTCACAAGGGCCTGGGAGAAGCACCCAACAGGTCACCATGCTATCAATTCCCTGTGGGTTATCCCCAGGCTCTTGACAGTAAAGGGTTTTGTTCCCCAATCCTTTCTGGCTAGTGGCTGCTAATGGAACTGTCTTCCAGAAATTTGTCCAAACCTCTTTTAAACTCAGCTATACTGCTGGCCTTGACCACCTCCTCTGGCAGTAAATTCCACAACCTAATTTTATGCTGAGTGAAAAAATACTTTCTTTTGTCTGTTTTTACTCTGCCACCTGTGAGTTTCATGGAGTGTCCCCTAGTTTTAGTTCTAGTTGGGAGGGTAAATAACAGTTCCCTCTTTACAAGTTCCACACCATTCATGATTTTATAGACCTCTATCATATCTCCTCTTAGCCGTCTCTTTTCCAGGCTGAAGAGCCCCAACCTATCAAGCCTCTCCTCATATGGGTGCTGTTTCATACCCTGGATCATTTTTGTTGCCCTTCTCTGTACCTTTTCTAGTTCCGCTATATCTTTTTTGAGATGGGGCAACCAGAACTACACACAATATTCAAGGTGCGATCGCACCATTGATTTGTATAGAGGCATTATACCATCCTCAGTTTTATTCTCTATTCCCTTGCGAATAATTCCTAACATTCTATTTTCTTTTTTGACCGCTGTAGCACACTGGGCTGAGGATTTTAGTGTATTATCCACAATCACTCCCAGATCCTTTTCTTGAGTGGTAACTCCTAGCTTAGTACCCAGCATTGTGTGCTCATAATTTGGACTATTTTTCCCAATGTGCATCATTTTGCACTTGGCCACATTAAATCTCATCTGCCATTGAGATGCCCATGCACCCAGTCTTGCAAGATCTTTCTGCAGTTCCTCACAGTTTGCTCGTGTTCTGACTATTCTGAATAACTTGGCATCATCTGCAAATTTGATCACCTCACTCTTAACACCCTTTTCCAGATCATTAATGAATACATTGAAAAGAACTGGTCCCAGTACAGATCCTTGGGGCACACCACTTTTTACATCCCTCCATTGTGAAAACTGGTCATTTAGTCCCACTCTTTGCTTCCTATCCTTTAACCAGTTACCAATCCATAACAAAACGCTACCTCCTATCCCATGACTTTTTAATTTTCTCAAGAGTCGTTTTTGTGGGACCTTATCAAAAGCTTTCTGGAAATCCAGGTACACTATATCTGCTGGGTCTCCTCTGTCCACATACTTGTTTATACCCTCAAAAAATTCCAAGAGATTAGTGAGGCATGACTTCCCTTTGCTAAATCCATGTTTACTCTTTGCCATTAAGCCATGTTTATCAATATGCCCAGTGATTCTGTTCTTAATGATAGTTTCCACCATTTTGCCCGCACAGACGACAAGCTTACTGGTCTGTAGCTTCCAGGATCCCCTCTGGAACCATTTTAAAATATTGGGGTTGTTGGTATATGCAACATCCATAAGTTAAATGCCTGCTGTATTAAGAACAGTAATTGACTATAGAGTCACCAGATGGCGCTGCTAAGTTTATGTGTACATGGAAGGGAGATGGGGTTTTACAGTTGAATTCCAACCACTCCTTCCCTTCTCTCTCATTGTCTCAGTCTCCATTTTGTCTTACTACTAGTTAGATGTAACTAAGGATCTGTGCCTGGAAAACTTAAGTAAAGTTCTGTTTTTAAACCTTCAGCTGCATTTGTCCTTACTGATTGCGAATCAGTTATTACTCTGCAACAGGGGTTACATTTAGCACCCTCCAGTCCTCAAGTACAGTGCCAGATGCCAACGTTAGGTTACAAATTACTACTAGTAGGTTTGCAATTTCGCATTTGAGTTCCTTCAGAACTCTGGAGTGAATACCATCTGGTCCTGGTGATTTGTTCATATTAAGCTTCTCAATTTGCTCTAGAACCTCCTCCAGGGTCATGCTGATTTGTGACAGTTCAACCAATTCATCACCTACAAAGTAGGGTTCCAGCATGGGTATCTCCCCAACATCCTCCACCAGTGGCGGTGCCACCCCTAGGAGAGATGGGGAAATGCCCCTCCTGGCCCCCAATGCCCCTCTTGGCCCCAATAATAAAGTTTTAAAAACTTACAGTAAAGTTTCTTGTCTTCAGGCTGGCAGTGCGTTCAGAGCCCATGCGCAGCTGTTTCAAGCTGCACTGGGGCTCTGAACTGAATTTTAAGCAGTGTGCATGCACGAGTGAGCTCCCAGGCTCTGCGTATGCGAAAACTGCGGGGGGGGGGGGTCACAGCAGGTCAGGACTGACACTCATGGAGCTGGGAGTCAGTCTCGTGGAGTTCCTAGTCTTCTCAGAAGACATGTAAGGGTCAAAATTCTGCAGAACACGCATTGGGCGGCTAGGGACTGCCGTCCAGCACGTTTTCCTTCAAATTGTAATGCATTGCCACTCGCTGGGGGCAGTGTCTTGATCAAGTCTATGGAGTGGGAAACCAGCAGCGAAGTATGTAATTAGGGCTATAGCCCTTGGCATCCTGTTGGCAGGAGGGGGGGGACTTTGGGGAGCAACATGTGTGTGTGTGTGTGTGTGTGTGTGTGTGTGTGTGTGTGTGTGTGTGTGTGACTGTGTTGATTGCCTGGAGGAACAGCAAGGGTGGGGGGGAGTGGAGAGTGTTTGTGAGTGTGACTGTATACTTTAACATTTATTCAGAGTGGGCTTTTTCTCTGTGTTGACACTCACATGGTGAGGGTGGGGGTTGCCTGCTGCATAGAACCTATAGAATGCTGTATTAGAGGCAGTAGGTAGAGAGCGTG
Organism: Sphenodon punctatus; assembly: GCA_003113815.1. Classification (NCBI taxonomy): domain Eukaryota; kingdom Metazoa; phylum Chordata; class Lepidosauria; order Sphenodontia; family Sphenodontidae; genus Sphenodon; species Sphenodon punctatus. The sequence continues at coordinate 5,321,424 of QEPC01012435.1, forward strand.
AGGTGATGGAGGCTCCGTCTGGTCCATCTTTGTGGGGGGAGTTTCAGGAAGTGACGCCAACCGATGCGGTGGATGTCTTGGGGTCTGTGAGAGCCACTTGTTGCAAACTTGATCCGTGCCCATCCTGGTTGGTGAAAGCTTCCAGGGAGATGTTGGGGACGGTACTGGTGAGGGTGGTTAATGCATCCTTTCAGCAGGGGAGGCTGTCGCCCAGTCTCAAGGAGGCTGTGGTGCACCCCCTGCTAAAGGAACCATCATTGGACATGGACCCACTTGCCAGTTACTGACCTGTCTCTAACCTTCCATTTTTAGGGAAGGTTATTGAACGGGCAGTGGCGTTCCAGCTCCAGGTGCATCTAGACAGCATTGGGTTTCCTGGACCCTTTTCAATCTGGGTTCCACCCCGGCTATGGCACTGAGACGGTGTTGGTGGCATTGGTCAATGATCTCCGCCGAGAGATGGACACAGGATGCTCAACATTTCTCATCCTGCTAGATCTCTCAGCTGCCTTTGATACTGTGCACCATGGGCTGTTGCTGAGGCAGCTGCATGACCTGGGGGGGCTGAATGGTTCTGTTCTTGAATGGTTCTGTTCTTTCCTCTCGGGGATAAGCCAGCGGATAGTGCTGAGAACTGAAACATCTGGCCCCGTGCTTTGTCCTGCGGCATTGCGCAGGGTTCCATTCTCTCTCCATTATTATTTAATGTTTATATTCAGCCTTTGGGGGAGGTCATGAGAGGGTTCGGGGTGTTCTGTCACCAATATGCTGATGATACTCAGCTGTATCTCTCTTTTTCAGCTGACCCAGACCCTGCCGTCTCATTGCTATCCCAGTGTTTGGAGGCCATGGTGGAATGGATGTGATAGAGCATACTGAAGCTCAACCCCAATAAGACAGAGGTGATGGTGGTGGGGAGAGCGAGGGAGGTGTCGGCCCCCCTCATTGGGGGGGTTCGCCCTCCTATAGCTCAACAGGTCTGGAGTCTGGGGGTGGTGCTGGATGCAGATGTCCGCCTGAAGCAGCACATAGAGGGGATGGTGAAGGCTTCCTTCTGCCAGTTGTATCTGGTGCGGAGGTTGCGTCTGTACGTCTCTGGCCCGGACCTGGCCTCCCTCGTCCATGCCTTTGTAAGCTCAAGGCTGGACAACTGCAAAGCGCTCTATGTGGGGCTGCCCTTGTTCCTGGTTCGGAGGCTGCACCTAGTGAAGAATGCATCAGCCCGCCTCCTTTTGGGGATGGGTCGCCGGGACCACAAAACACCTGTGCTCCGGGCTCTGCACTGGCTGCCAATAGCATGCCGAGCCAGGTTCAAGGTGTTGGTGTTGATTTATAAGGCCCTTTATGGTCTCGGGCCCTCATACTTCAGGGATCGCCTTGCCCTCCGCGCCCCAGAGTGGCTCGTTCTGTGCCTTCTTGGAGGCCTCCCATGTTAAACGGGGGGCCACAATGGAGAGGGCATTCTTGGTGGCCGTGCCATGCCTTTGGAATTCCCTCCCAATCTTTGGGGAGGGTGGGTTAGTGGGTTTTAATCCTCCTACCCTTCTTTATTATTCTTTATATTTTCTTGTTGTCCTTTCCCTGTTTTATTTGTGAGATTTTTATAACTGTTTTAAATGTTTTTAAAAGCTTTTTTTTTAAAAAAATGGTTAGCCGCCCTGAGCTGCTTGCAGGAGGGGCGGGGATAAATATATTAAATAAATAAATAAATAAATGTTGATTCTACCAGGAGCCATTTTATCTCTTTTTGACTCAGTTCTTCTAAGTTGAGAGAGAGAGAGTGGGTTTGCAGTTGGCCATCCAGCTGGTGGTCAGACTGAATCCTTTCTTTGTATTAATTCACTTTCACTGTTACTTACTTAGATTATATTATAGATATTTTATTATTAATCCTCTCAAGGAAGCAAGTTAGGTTTATACGGTACTGCTAGTGCCAAGTCAGTCCAAGGATCAGCAAGCCCAGCATCCTGTGATCGAGTGTGTAGGAGACACTGGTGATCTCAGCCTGTCCTGTCTGGGTGAGTACATTGGGGCTTGGGCGTGGCTTTTTGGGGGGGCCCTGGGGACTGGGTGACTAGTCTTGGGAGCAGGGGGGGATGTCTAAATAGTTATTATTATGGGATGGTATCACATATGGTTATTATATATTGGTTTTGCCATTTTAGTATATATTTTGTATTTTTAGGATATTTTTAATTATTTTTTTAATTGTGAGTGATAGTATGTTTAAATTATGAATTGTAATTGTTGATAATATGTGTTGCAAGCTGGAGGTTGCTCAATAAAATTGAAATAAATAAATATGAGTGTGCTTCCAGTTGCCTTGGTGGGGGGTCCAGGGGATGGAGTTGCATTGGGAGACATGGGGAGTGGAGGGGAGGTGTGGAATTTTATTTATTTATTTTATTTTATAAAAGATTTTTATCCCGCCCCTCCTGCCTACAAGGCACGTCAGGGCGGTGAACACCAATATAAAAAACAATACAAACAAAGTTTAAAATACCATATGCAGGGGGGAGAGCAAACACCCACCCACCCTACCCACCCCCCTCACCAAAGGCCTGGTGGAACAGTCAGCTCTTACATAAGCATTCAAATGACAAGAGAGTGGGGGCCAACCAAGCCTCCTCTGGGAGAGAATTCCAGAGCACATGGACAGCCATAGAAAAAGATCTAACATCGGTGGCCACCCATCTCGCCCGAGGAACCTCCAAAAAGTCTCCCACGGATGATCTCAGGGGTTGCAGTCACATGGGGAGTGAGGCGGTCCCGCACATAAGCAAGGCCCAGGCCATGAAGGGCTTTAAAGGTCAAAACCAGCACTTTCAACCTGGTCCAGTGCTTTATAGGCAGCCAGTGCAGAGCCCAGAGCACTGGTGTCATGTGTTCCCTGCGGCCCACCCCCATGAGGAGATGGGCTGTGGCATTCTGTACCAGCTGCAGCCTCCAGACCAACTACTCAGGCAGCTCCATGTAGAGCACTTTGCAGTAATCCAGCCTCGAGGTGATGAAGGCATGGATGACAGTGGCGAGGTCAGAATCTGAGAGATACAGCCGAAGCAGCTGGACAAGATGTAAATGCCAAAAAGAACTCCCCGCCATGGCCACAACCTGAAATTCCAGGCTGAGCCGTGAATTGAGGAGCACACCCAGACTCCGCACCAGAAAGACAATGGGAGGGCTAACCCCCCCCCCCATCAAGAGGAGTTTCAACCACTCCCAGGCCTCCCAAGCCCTCACCCACCAACATCACCTCTGTCTTGTCAGGATTCAGCTGCACATGGTTCAACCTCATAAAAGCCCCCACAGCTGACAGGCACTGGGAAAAAAAGGAGACTGCATGGCCTGGGTCGATGTAAAAAGAGAGGTAGAGCTGAGTGTCATCAGCATATTGATGACACTGCATGCCCTGAAACCCACTAATGGCTGCATATAGATGTTAAAAAAGAGGGAGTACACAATGGTACCCTGTTGGACTCCACACGTTAGGTCCCTGGGGGAAGACGTACACTCACCCAAGAACATCCGGTGAGTTCTCCCAGCCAGGAACGAACCAAACCACTCCAAGACCGTTCCACCAATCCCAGCATGATCCCGCAGGTAGGTCACCAACAACTCATGATCGACTGTGTCGAATGCAGCTGAAAGGTCTAGCAGGACCAGTTAGGTCTGATGACCCTGGTCCAATGCCAGATGGAGATAATCAACCAAGGCCACCAATACAGTCTCCGTACCATACCCAGACTGAAACCCAGACTGAACGGAGTCAAGTAAACCGGTGCAGTCCAGATGTTCCTGGAGCTGCCGTGCCGCAGCCTACTCAATAACCTTCCCTAAAAGGGGGAGGTTAGAGACTAGTCGATAACTGGCAGGAGTATTAGCATCAAGAGATGCTTTCTTGAGCAGGGGCTCAACCTCTTTCAGGCAGTGAGGCACTAACCACCCTAGCCAGCAACGGCTGTAACTTCTCCTATCTGACTTTCACCAACCAGTACGGGCATGAGCCTTGTTCACAAGTGGTGGCACGAACAGATCCCATCAAGAACTCCACATCAGCAGGCGACACCATCTGAAACCAATCCCACAAAACAGGACAGGACAGGGCATCCATAGCCCCAAGATGATCCTCTGTAATAACTGTGGTACCAAAATCGTGGCAGATGCGAGCAATCTTATCTACGAAGTACTCAATAAACCAGTCACAGTGGTCACTGGATTGCTCCAGGTCCAGGTGGAGGCAGGCAGGACTGACCAAGCCTTTCACCACCCGGAATAGCTCCTCTGGATGTGACTTTGCAGATGCAATTATTGCAGCAAAGAACTGCTTCTTTGCTGCCTGCACTGCCACAGCATAGGCCTTTAAACTGCTCTTATGCTGTTATTGATCATACTCATTGCAAATCCGATGCCACCAGCACTCTAACTGCCTGCTTTCCCGTTTCAAACACCGAAGGCCCTCAGTAAACCAAGGAGACCTGTGCGAGACTCAGGAGGGCAGCGGATACCTGGGAGCCACTCTGTCAATGGTGTCGGTCAGCAAGATGTTCCAGAAGGCTACAAGATCATCGACAGTGTGGGTGTCAAAGTCCAGGAGAAACTCCCCGAGAGCATTCTGGAACATATCGGGGTCAATAAGTCTCTGGGGGCAGACCAATCTAGGAGGTCTTGCACCCTATTGGGGGCTGACATGTGCCAGGATGCATGCCTTAAGGAGGTAATGGTCAGACCATGACAAGGGCTCCACCCCCCTAACTTCTACTAACTGACCCGTCACCGCAAGGCTGGTGCAGAAAACCAAATCCAGTGTATGTCCCTCCTCATGCGTGGGGCCACAGATGATTTGTGACAGGCCCATGGTTGTCATGGAGGCCATGAACTCATGCCTCACTCCTCCGAGATCGGTGTCAGCGTGGATGTTAAAATCCCTCAGGACCACTAATCTCGCGGTCCGGAGGATCACATCTGACACCAGATCAGCAAGAGCATGTAGGGATGCTGCCGGACAATTGGGTAGCACAAGTAAACTGTTCCTGGCCAATTCCAACACAAGATGGAGACACTCAACAGCTGGTGGAGCCTGCACCAGATACCTCCTAAAAGACAATGCATCCTTGATAACAATGGCTACACTGCCCCACATCCTTCCAGCCGAGGCTGATGCTGCACAAAGAACCCAGACAGGACAAGATCGGCCAAAATAGGGCCCACCTCATTGTCCAGCCAGGTCTCTGTAATACACACGAGGTCAGCGTCCTACTCCGGGATTGACTCCCGGATAGTAGATGACTTATTGACAACCGACCTCGCGTTCAGCAGCACCAAACCAAGGCCTGGTGTCACCTGGGCCTTGACACCACAACCTTCCCGCATGGGGGGTTGAGAGGGGAATGGGCACCAGACAGCACTCCCTCCTCACTGATGGAACACACCTCCCCTTTGGACCATATCTCCCCCAACCCGTAACAACCCCAATAACTGCGAAAGCCCTCCCCTCCTCAGAAAACCTTTTTAGACACCCACGCTCCATAGGCTGCCCCAACAGGCCGGCGAGAAGACCCCACCCCAACCCAGACTCAGGGAGTCTGTCTGGGTAATGGGGGATGGGGTGCACTGGGAAACATGGGGGAGGGGTGGTGTGGAGTGGGTTGCACTGGGGGTGTGGGGGGACTCGGGGAGTCTGGCTGGGCAATGGAGTATGGGTAGGGTAGGGTTGCCATAGATGCAAATTTTAAGAGGGCAGCTATGAGATATGCAGGTTGCACGGCTGTATTGGAACCAATGCAGCCCTGCAACCTGTATATTTTATAAGTGCCTTCTAAAAATTTACGTCTATGGCAACCCTAAGTGGGGGGAGTGGGTGCACTGAGAGACATGGGGGAGGAGAGTGGGGGGGGACACGGGAAGTATGGCTGGGCAAGGGGGCTGGGGGTGGGCTGGAGGGGCCTGGTTTCCTTGCAATGGAGCCATGAATGGGGCCAAACTTTTAAAAACGGGCCTTCCATGTGCTTGGACAGGCATTTGGTGATGTAGCTATTAGGAATGCTGGTCTGGAGGGTCCTGGTTTCCTTGAAAATTTTAAACAAGGGCCTACTGTGGTCTGGCCAGGGCATAAAACAAAAAGGATAAATAATTAAACACTTGTTAGAGGTTTTTTAAATTGTTGGTGCTAATGTAGTTTAGAAGTAGTTAGTTATTAAGAGTAGGTGGCTTTGGACCCGCCCCTGCCCCCAAGAAGAGGTACAGTGGGCATTCGTTGGGACGGTGGAACCTCTTCTTGGGGGTAGGGGTGGGCCCACAGACAAGGGACACCTTAAAGTCTTAGGGCACTACAAAGAACTCATGTTGGCTCCAGAACCCCAGCCATAGGGGCCTCTACACCAACTGCCCCCTACCACCACGACCACTGTGCCTCTGGAGGCACAGTGGTCGTGGTGGTAGGGGGCAGTTGGTGTAGAGCCGACTTTGATGCAGTGATTGACTTAGGAATTACTGGGCTTCTATAGGTCCAATGAAGCCTGAATTCACACTGTGTCTGGAGGCCTCAAGAAGACCAGCTGTGAGACCTGAACAGTGAATGGACTGGGAGCCGACCCTAGAAAACTACAGGCAGCCAAGGAGAGCATGAAAATGAAGAGTGTTCAGGATAATAAGTGATGGCATGGGGATTGGGAGGATCTTGGACCTCTTCTTTGGGGGAGAAGGCCACAAAGAAACAAAATTAAAAATGCCATTCAAAATGCAAACATCTAAAGTAATTTTTTTCTTTTTTCTATCTAGTTTGTCTGAGATCTGGCATTATTAAATCCACACCTCGCCTTGCTCTCCTTGTGAAGATAGGACAAAGTAGGTAGGAGCGCGGCAGAAGAGAAAGCTGCAGACAACAAGGAAACCCTTTTCCCCACAAAACCCATCTCTTTCCCCTTCCTCTTCTCGTGTTTCAAAACCAAACCCTTTCCCTCCTACTTCTCCTCTGTCCTGTCCTTCTCTTCCCTTTCATTCTCTTCTGATTCGGCTTGTTGCAGAACAGGGAGCTAACTCAGTCCTCCTGGTTCTCCAAGCCAGAAGGAAGGCTTGTCCCAAAGCCTACACCTTCAGAAGACTACAGGTGGCCAGGCATGCCATGAAAATCGAGGATTCAAGGGTTCAGGATAAAGGTAGGCGATGGCAACATGTTCTATTTTTTTAACCTACAATGGTTAATTTGGACCTGGTAGGAAAGAGAGAGGAGAGTGGATGGGACCCCAGTAAGAGAGTCCTCTATTCCCCGGTAGCAGTGTTTCACACAGCAGCATTCCCAGCATTAAGAGATGCAATGTCCATCCAATGTTAACCCTTGGAACTCCTTGCTGCTGTGTTATGCCCTGGATTCACCTACCATTGCCCTGGCTTCGCCCCTAGGCTAGGCAGTAGGCAGATTAACCTGCCTACTGCCCCTCCAGCCTCCAAATCCAACAGCCGCCCCTGTCCTCTGCAGTGAATACCGAAGAAAAGAACTGGTTTAGCTTCTCTGCAATGTCCTTGTCCTCCCTGAGTGCCCCTTTCACTCCCTGGTCATATAATAGCCCAACCAACTCCCTAGCAGGCTTCTTGCCTCTGATATACAAGAAAAAGGATTGGTCCTTGTCTGAGCATGCTCAGTAATTAAGGCATATGACTGCAAGCAGGAGGTAGGCAGAACAATGAATAGTCCTCTGAGTCTGCTCCTGGGTTGCTGCCTCCCACTCTTGGGCTCGTGATCCCTGGCTTCTGGCTTCATTTCCTGACTCCTGTCCTCTAGAATATTGACTCCTGGGCTCCTGATTTCTTGTCTCTATCTCCTGGTCCTGGTTCCTTCCTCGTTCCTGGTTCTGCATTCCTGTTTCCTGCCACCTGCATGGTGTCCCATCCTGCATGACTCACCCCTTTGAACTGCTTATCTGGATTTGAACTTGGCCTGGACCTTTACTTACGTTCCTGGATTACCCCTTTGGACAGGTTGTCTGTTTACTCCAGTTTGTGCTTTGGCCTTGACATTGGCTTGGATTTAAATATGTTTTGGGATTGCCCTGTTTTGCCTTTGATCTAGTTAGTACTTTGGCCCTGTTCCTGAAGGGATTTACTGAGTGGGCCTGATCCTGAAAGTACTTACCAACTTGGGCCCAAATTCTGCAACTACTCATCCTGGATCCCAGTATGAACCTGTCAGTATCAACCAACTCAACCCATTCTTTTAGGCAGTTTTGACAGAAAGACAAAACCTACAGAGTCTGGTCACTTCTTATTAAAGTGGGGACGGTAGGAGAAATTAGTTCTTGTTTTTGTTTTAATGTGGTGTTAATATTTTAGGAAATACTGGATAATATGCTGGTGAGGCCCTTGTTTGATAACTTCAGAGATTGCCCATGTTTCTATAATCCGATGCTACCACAAGGCAATGGAAGAATCGAGAAACAAACCTGGTTCTGTTCCATACCTGTGCAAATGTTCCCTCACCTGTTTTATTGCAGTGTTTTATAAGACTGAGAATATGGTATAACTGCACCCCACTAAACCTACAGTGTTTAATCTCTAAGATTAAAGCCCTTTGTGGGTTATTATACCACTTGTACATAACATATTTCTGTGGAGAGAGATTACTCTTTTAAAGACCTTAATTATTTTTACACAGCTCTATAAAGAACAGCATTAGGAGCCATAAAGAATGTTATGGGAGAAAACAGAAAAAGCTGCTTAAATCATCTCATTGGGAAAGAAAAAATAAAGCCTGGGAGACTGCTTCTCCGTACTGTGACCAGCAAATTGAGGGCAGTGGAGAGGGTCACAGCAACACACATGCACACCCTAGCAATACATATGAAACCAGAATGTTGGGGGGGGGGGGGATAGGTGAGATTGAAGACCCTTTGCCTTCAAATTACCAGTTCAAAACTTCAAATCAAGCTCAGATCAGTTTGTTGCCCAGAGGGAAATGATTGTTTGTTCTTAGTCTAGTTCCTAACAATGAGTCCATCAAAACAAAACACTTTTCTAGGCAGTTTCAACCAATACATGAGGGTCATTTTAATGGCCCACTGTGCTACTTTCCTCACATCTGGTGGTGGTACCTCCACACCACCACTGAAGTGCATTTGTAATATTGTAGTAATTTAACTACAATTGACTCCACTTAATTAAGATACTGATAACTGGGACAGCTGTTTAAATGGAACACAAGTCTGAAAATGGTTCTTTCAAGTCTTTTAGCGCGCCCCCTCCAGAAGGGGAAGGGACCAGTTAGGATGGTCCGCCCTCGGAGGCTGATGGAACCCCAGCGGTTCCAGGAGGTCCTGAGGGAGCTTACCCTGGA
>QEPC01012435.1:5332621-5371767 GCA_003113815.1 Sphenodon punctatus
TCGCCTGGCCCTAAGCCTTTTGACATTTCGGTGGAACTGTAAGACCTGGCTGTTTGCCCAGGCCTTCGGGAGGGAGGGTGGGGGGGTGAATTTAATCCCCCGCCCATTTATTTATTACTATTGTTTTTTAGCCCTGTTTTATTGTTGCATTTTATATTTATGTTTTAACTGTTCTTAACTGTTTTTATCACTGTTGTTAGCCGCCCCAAGCTGCATTGCAGGAGGGGGCAGGATACAAATCTATAAAATAAATAAATAAATATAAATAAATAAATATTGGGGGTTGGGTTAGGGGTATTTGGTAGAGTAGGGGAAGGGGGGCTGAGGAGGGTTTTTTCTTGAAATGTATCGCTCTCCCTATGAGAAATGGGGTTATGGAATTGGGTTAGGGAGGGAGTGGCTGGCTGGCCCCCTCGGTGTAAAGGAGGAGTACAACCCCTATAGGGAGGGGTATCCTCCTGTGAGAAGGGAAGATAAGGGGAGTTGGAGGGTGGGGTTCTCCCTTGGGGGACTGGTGGGGGCGTGTAGTCATTATTTTTAAGAAGACATTGTCTGTGAGGACTCCAAACTTCCGAACTGCGTTCGCCCATCCCTACTCTCCACCCATGGCACGGGGTTCTCTGTAAAACCGGAGGAGGCTCCGTGGGTGGAGATGGATGGAGGTGTGTGTGTATGTCCGTTTAACCGGACACACAAACACCTCCACCCATCACGGCCAAACACCCTCACCCACCTCCATCTGTGTAAGAACAGCCAGTTTTTTTTACAAAATTTAGCGATCACTGAACACTAAAATCCTCTGTTCTAATCCTGTAAAATTTAGCTATGTTTTAGTTTCCAAACCGCTTTCCCATATGCCTATGGGTTAAAAAGCTGGGTTACATCTGACTGTTAAGGTTGCAAATGGCCCTTAACCAGAACCCAGATGTCATTTGCTTTTTTGGTTTGAACTCTGCAGATTGTTGCATGTACAGTGCCAGTTTCACTTGGCATAGTATAAGCAGCAGCTAAGAGCCAAAAAGAGCCTGACATGTTTTCCCCCTGAAACTAGATAAAATAAGGTTCTCTGGGATCAGTAAAAGACAACAAAAATGGTCTTTACCTCCGATTTCTTTACAGATTTTGACTTTGAACTACCATATTATAAACTTCAAATTTTAATTTAACAAATCTTTCTAAGCTTTACAGCTATCTAAGCTTGAAAAACCATAAATACATTCAACTTTCACAATGAATTTGTCACAGTAAAAAGGTTTAAAGTGTTAATTCATCCATGAAAATATTTTTTTTCTCACAGATAGCGGGGTTTTTTAGTTTGCTTCTTGGAAAATAAATGGTTTCCCTGCATTATGCTGGATTCAAATTTAGTAATTTTTGAATTTTACTTCTTTTGATGATCTGTGTTATAGCGACCTGAAATAAACAAATAATTATAAGCAATATTTGTGTCAATAATGTTGTTGGCTATTTCCAATGTAAATATATTTTCTGAGGACTACATTGATTTTGCACCACTGTTGAAAAGCCTCAGAGAGCTGAATTGTAGGCTTCAAGATTACCGCTTGCATGGCCAGTCCTAAAATTTTGGGGCGGACTCATAAAACATTTTGGCATTAATCTGTGACTCCTAAACAAACCCCCACTTGAATTTAAAGCCCCATAAATTTCTCACCCAAAGAAAAAAACTACCCTAAAGACCACCTAACTCTTGTAATTCATAAAACAAGATGACTTCACGTCCCTGAAAACTTTATTTATTTAAGGTGACATTCCCAGAATCTTTACAGTAACCATTATCAATATCTTATCCTCATTTTTGAAATGTCTATCAAACTGGACATCAGAAGAAACCTGTGCCAATTGAGTTTACAAAATTAACAGCTTGCTATGAAAAATCAGCTAGATAGTGTAGTAGGTAGGGCGCTGGACTGGGACTTAAGAAACCACAGTTTGAATCCCACCATAGCCATGAACTCACTGTATCATTTTCTCAGCCTTAATTTCCCATTTATAAAATGGGTGTAATAATGGTTTACCTCACGGGGCTGTTGTGTGGGTGAACTAGGGCTTTAATGAAATTCCATCCAGGATTTTGTTTGACACATCCATACATCTCTCTTGTCGGACTGCCAAAATGTTTGGTCAGCAGCTGGGCCAAGTCCCGGATGGAGTGAAGGCTCCCACCACGGCCCAGAGCGGTATGTGGCCATGGCAGCAGCCATCACATGTGAAAACACCCTGGAGGCTGCAGACTTCAGCCTCACTGCAAGTGCTCATAAAAGCAGACCTTGACACCTACTCTCCCCCATGTATGCCACCACAGACTTTGGGGTGCCAAACACTGAAGCCTGTGCCAGTGCCTCTGGCACCTGCTCCTCCTCTGATCTGCCCACCTCCTCCTGTCATCTTCACCCTCTTTATAAATGCTTCCAAAAGCAGATCTTGGCATATACTAAAGCCTCTATAATTTAAACTGAAGCAACACATGCAAGTGTATAAGAAAGACCTTAAAATGAATAATAAAAACAAATCAAATGAATGCACTCCTCAAACTAGTTATCAAAAAAACTAAGCCTCTCCAGGGTTCTCTAATTCCCCAAAGTTCCTTCACCACCTCTGAGGCTTTTCTTTGCCTAAGGGTTTAGGTACCTGGGAATTATTCAGGGTTGGTCCAATTCAATCTCCTTCAATGGACACCAACACTACCACTCCATCCTCAGCCTTACCAGAGACACCCAAGTTTTCATACATATATCCTGGGGCTAACCAAAAATAAGGTATTCCCTTAGGTAATCTCTACAAATAAACTCTGATTTATCTTCAGAACCAAGTTGGATCCATACACATCATTGATCAACAATAATCAGTACAGTTTCTTAACAATAATCAATATTTCCTAATACAGTAAACATTATTTCCACACAGTAAATTATTTCCACACTGTAAGCACTTGCCTCAGTGTCCAATATGAATGGGGTTTCAAAATACAGACCCGAGCATAAGGTTCCCCCTTTAACGCTGTCAACACCAAGTAACACTGCGATCTCCCAAATCCCTCCCCAAAGTTCACATGCAACCGTCACAGCCTGCAGTAACACCTTGGATCCTCTCAGTACAATTTTCACTCCAAAGTCCAAGTCTCGTTCTTCATCAATGAACTGCTTTTGTCAGGGTGTCCTGCACTTCCTCTCCGGCATCGGGGTCAGTAAGGCAGATCGGCCTCCTCAGGTCTTTGGCTCACTCGGGGGTGGGGACACACTGGGGTGGGGACACACTGCTCCAAATTGAAGACCCAGGGATCTCACCAAGTCTGCACAGCACTGTCTCTTATCAGGGGGGTATGCTTTGTAGCACATCTGGGCTGATCCCTACAGGACAGTGGCCAGGGATGTCCCTTTCTGTTCACCTCAAGCGTGCACGCATGCACACACATACACACTGTTTTCTTTGTGCTGGAAACATTCTTAAGTTTTTCTTTATATCATATTCACTCTAGAAATGTCTTTACATTTTTAAAAGAGTCAAATCTCCTTAAAATTCTTACCCTTCCTAAGTTGTTCCTGACAAGAAGAAAAGGTCTGTGGAGGGAGGCATCCTCTGGTAAGTGGCATCCAGTTAATAGCAAGCTGATTAAAGAGGATGTCACATACAGTTAGAACTCTTCTGAATTAAGTATTACCATCCATCCTGGAATTGTCAGCAGCACTCTATTGTGACAAACTACTGCAAAACTTATTACTGTCTCCCAATTGGGGTGAAAGTTCTTTAGACGAAATGAAATCTTGGGAATCTAGTTGCTTAATAGACAAGATAGAATCCATTTGGTACAAGGTTATAAGTAGGGCTGAAAGAGAAATTTCCTTTGGTTCCAATTGGAACTGGACCGGCCCCTGCGGTCACCGGGCGATGCCCTCCTTGTGGTCCCCCGAGACTTCTGGGGGGGCCACACAGAGGAGGGCGTTCTCAGTGGCCGCGCCGAGGCTGTGGAACTCCCTTCTGGTGGGGGTGCATCTGGCCCCGGACCTTACCTCCTTTCGTAAAAGTTGTTCTGCCAGGCGTTTGGTGAGGGAGATGGGTAGGGGGTGGGGGGTAGGAGAGGGATGAGGATTTAATAGTATGCTTTATACTTTAACGGTTTTAATTGTTGAGGTACACTGTTGTGAGCTGCCTTGAGCTGCCTGTGGCAGGAGGGGTGGGATACTAAATGCTTTTAATAAATAAATAAATAAATAAATGGTTTTTTTTGGTCCAAATGAACCCAGAACAAATGATTGGACTGAATGAAATATAAATTTTTAAAAAATAAATCAGATAAATTAAAAGGCCAATGCGCCTGTGCATAATGACTGTTGGAGATGTTTCACACATGCGCAAACAGCCTTTAAAAATTATTATTATTGTTTTCGTTCTACCATGATTCTGATTGCAATTGGATTTCTGACTGACATACCAAGCAACTATTCCGTTTTTGTGGAAATGTATGTGAAAACAGTACAGTCGTTCTGAACAAACTCTAGTTATAAGTTGAGCTGTGAGGAATCAGCCCCAGTGATCACTTTGCATTGCATTATCCGGCAGATTTCAGACGATAGTACTAATTACAGGGTTATTCGCATTCTGTGGATTAGCTGCCAGTAACAAAATCAAATGTTCATTTCAACTTTAAGGATTTAGGACTATCATGTCAAATGTTGGAGAAGGACAACTCAGGTCTCTTGTCCTTGTTAGACTCTTCCTGACAGAAATAGATGTAGTATTCTTTTATAAGTAATAATTCCAATTTGTACATACTTTGGGTAATTTCAGACGTGATGGGCCTTTTGGCCTGCCATGCTGAACACTGGACCGGGATCTGTCTTGGATCCTGGTCCATGATCACACCGGCCGTCCATCAGAGGTGCCAGCGTGATCACTGTGGGGAATCTCGGAGGGGGCAGGTCTGAGCGGCATGATGTGTGGCTGCTCGTCCCTGCCCCACACACACACACACTGTCTCAGCCGCCCGCCCATGGGGACACAGGCGGGCGCAGTGGCCAATCAGGCCGCTGCGCCTGATCCCGTACCGTGGTTGGAACCTGTCTCTGGGATGAGGATGGGTAACAGTCATTACCTGCAGCCATTCCCAGCCCCATCCCGGATCATGGCCAAACTAACCACGGTTCTGGAGATGAGGCCGACACCATCCTCAGAACCGTGGTTAGCTTTGAACCCCACCAGAAATGCACTGTGGTGAACATCTGGTGGGGCTCAAGCAGACGTGCACGGGATCACAGCCACCACCCTGAACACACTGTGATTCAGGGTGATTGACTGTGATCTCATTACATCTGAAATTACCCTTTGATTGCTTAAGTTTCAATAAAGAGACCTCTTCAGGAGGAAGCCTTTTACTAGGGAGATATGGAGCAGAGATGGAACTCCAGGGGGAATTGTGGTTTCAGATATTTTGGTTTTGGTTCTTTATAAATTTTGGATCTCGTTTTAGTTTGGAATCTTTTTCTACCATTGAAGTCAATGAGAATAAGCCGCAATGAAAAAAACAAACCCAAACCGATGCAGTGCAAACAAAACTGAAACAAAATCAGTGTAAAAGAACCAAATTGCCAGAACCGAAAATATCTGAAATTGCAGATTCACCTGAAATGGCCATTTTCAGGCAATTTCAGTTCCATCTGAAACTGAAATTCCCATCCCTATTATGGAGAGAGGGTGTTCACAGTCCAGGTCTCCCATCATAGGGGGAAAAAAATGTGTTCCAGGTAGAGCTGAAATGGGTCCTTATTTTAGTACCTGTGGGTAATACCCATATTGACTACTGCATCGATTAATCACCAGGTACCAACTGGGTATCCAGATACCTGAAAAATTGGTACTTATTTTTAAAATTTCTAATTACCAATCAATATATCAAGTAGGAAAACTGAAAAATGGATGCAGAAGAAAAAAAAACGGGACTGGAAGCTGACTTTCCGTGACTGGAAGTCGACTTTCTGGTAAAGAAAATAAATTTAAAAATAGGTGTCAGAAGTTGACATTCAGGGACCAGAAGTAGATATTCCAGGCCGGGCCATAAATTGACTTCCATGACATTGGGTACCAGCCTCAGGTCACAATCAAGTACTGATGGATAGTTGTTGGGGTTGATTTGGATACTGGAAATTCATCAGGTATACCCATTTTTTTTGTGGGTACTCGTTTCAGCTCTAATTCCAGGTCCCCACCCTCTCAGTTTATTTGACTGATGACTCAGATGAATGACTGTAGGCCTAAAGCCAGAGATTAATAATCAAAAATCGGGTAAGAAAATGTGAACGTAGAGGACCTCTGTCCAAGCCTTCAGCTAGGGATAATAGATGTCTCCTATTTTAAGGGGCATCCCTTACTTAAGGGAAATTCCCTTACTCCAGGCCATAGGTACATTGCAGAACATGAGAAATATAAGAAATTTTAAAGAAAAATAAAGTTTTGTAAAAAGGCTTCTGATTGAGAATGCATTTTAATGCAATTTTAATACCTGAATTTCTGAAGGGAAGTACAATTTGCCCCCTTGTCATGCAGTATACCTCCTTATCCCCCCATGCCAATGTCCTAGCCATTGACCTGTTGAGTAAACAAGGTGCTGTCCTTAAATTATGGCATATTCGTTTAGCCATTTGAGCTCCCCCACCATTACAATTTTTAGAGAGGAAATCTGTACTAGTAAACCAAACAAATCTGGTACAAGTTACAAGTCTTCACCTCAAATATTTTAAATATCTTTTAAATCTACCTTTTAAAAACTTTTAAATACCTTACATATAAATACAATTTATATCCCACTATTTATAAGGAATAGCTTTTCACGTATCAAAGTTTAGAACATTTATTGAAAAACAAAAGGATTAGAAACATTTCCCCCTCCCACATTTAAAAAAATTGTTTGTGCTTAGAGAACAATTGTGGTGGGAGTGGGGTAAGACAGAGAGATTGGCATAGAGAAGGAAGGAAGGAAGGAAGGAAGAGGAAACAAGGCAGGAAATAGTGCTGAAAAGAGAATCCATTGCATTCTTGTGAGAATGCACGAGATTCTTGCAGCCCCACTCAAGATCTCACAAGATCTTACTGAGATTTTTGAGAAGCTAGTAAGAGACTTGAAAACCTCAAATGAGCATTGTGGACATTTCTACACATGTGCAGTCTCTGGCATTCATTTGTGCATGCACAGAGTGTTTTTTTATGGTTCTCAAGAATCTCGCTAGATTCACGTGTCCTTAAAACACTCTGTGAATGTGCAAAATGGCCACCAGGGACTGTGCATGTGCAGAAATGGCAGCAGCAGACATTTTGCACATGTGCAGTCCTGGTTTTGAGCCATGAAAAGTTTGCACGAGAGCGGGTTGAGAATCAGGTGATTCTTGACTCGTTCTTGCAAATCCTGGCAAGTAGCCAATTCTCGCCGAGATTTAGAGAGAACATGGGGGCCAGTTGCAGCCCTAGCAGAGAACCTGGGAGCAGAAGGACAGATGGACAGCATGGAGACAGATGGGGGAGATAACTGGGAGGCAAGAAGTAGGGCAGGAAGGACAAGTGAATGTACCTACGGTTGCTATGACCATATACTCCATGATTCCATTAAAGAAACAAGCTCCTGCATGTGACATCATGTACAATTAAGGATGTTTTAAAATGAGATTACCCCACACATTGGACACTCTCTGTCCATGTGGGGGAGAACTTTATTTATTTTATTATTTTCAAAAACATATTACCCCACCCCTTCTGCCACAGGTAGCTCGGGGCAGCTTACAACAATTAAAACAGTTTAAACACATTAAAAAGGAGAAAACAGATCAAATAACTGCCCCCTACCCCCACCCCATACCCCCAAACCCATCACCCTTCTCCCCCACAAAACGTCTGGTGGAACAGCCAGGTCTTGCAACTTTTCCGAAAAGAGGGGATATCCAGGGCCAGCCGGGCTCCCACCAGAAGGAAGTTCCATAGACATGGTGTGGCCACCAAGAATGCCCTCTCCTGCGTGGCCACCTGAGAAACTCGGGGGACCTTGAGCAGGGCATCCCCGACGACCGCAGGGGCCAATCCAGGACACTGAGAGTGAGGCTGTCTCGAAGATAGGCAGGGCACAGTCCATTTAGGGCTTTATAGGTTAAAAACAACACCTTGAATCGGTCCTGGAAAACCACCAGTAGTCAGTGCAGAGAGCGGAGCACTGGTGTAATATGCTCCCGGAGGCCCAGTCACACTAGATGGGCTGCCGCGTTCTGCACCAGCTGCAATTTCCTAGCGTCGCCATGGGTAGCCCCATGTAGAGCACGTTACAGTAGTCTAGTCAAGAGGTGATGAATGCATGGATGACTGTGGCCAGGTCAGAGTACAACACAAACGGCTGAAGCCATCTCACCAGATGCAACTGGCAGAAAGCACTCTTCACCACAGCCTCCAACTGGAGATCCAGGCAGAGCTGTGCATTGAGGAGCACCCTTAGACTCCGTACCTGGGAGGTCAATGGAGGACAGACCCCATTAATGATGGGGACCACCAATTCCATCGCCTTACCCACTAACATCACCTCCGTCTTGTCAGGATTCAGCTGCAGTTGATTAGCCCTCATCCAATCCCTCACAACCGCCAGGCACCGAGTAAGCACCGAAACTGCCAGGCCTGGGTCTGCTGAAAAAGAATGACATGTTCCTTGATGTTACGGAAAAAAGAAACAACACAGCTAAGTTTCCTATGTTTTACCAAATGACAGACATTGAGCTTAATCATACAATAAATGTAATATTAAAGCCTCCTGTGTTCTACTATCAGATCCCAAACCATAGCAGGAATGCCATATAATGTCTCAGCTAGTGGTTAATAATGAGATATAATGCATTCATGCTTGAAATTGTGGATCACTTTTTATTAAAAGTCTCACACAGGAAATAAGGAATGGCATTCTCATACTGAGTTTCCAATGTATTATGCAAGAGCTTAATAGCTGAATTTGTTAGAAGTAAAATGTATAACACTAAGTACTGGGGACAGGCAAAGCCAGTTCAGACAAACTGAGATATGACTTAGCTCACAACTCAGAAGGTAAATGCCTGGGATGGAAAAGTTCAGGTAAGTTTTCCGAGTTTTAAAAATTATTATTTGAGTATGAGTATGCACTTCCTAGTTTACTAGGCCTTATGGTGCTAAAACAGTGGAAGACTCTTTGTAACATGAGGATGTGGGATGGGGTATGTGAATAGAATTGCCTTGCTCCCTCCAACCCATATAACTATCCAGGGGAGGGGTTTTTCCCCATGTACCTTTTGAAGAAGGAAGGTGTCAATGAAGCTTGACTTTGACTTGGGGTGGTGGGTAGGAGAGAGAGAAATGGTTAAGCAGGCACTTAGTGCCTTTTGAATCCTGCAGCTGTTGTCCAATGCATGCACTCTTGGCGGGAAGAAGGCACTATGAGCCTTTTCACATGGGTGCCCCCCACCGTACAAGTGTGTGGTGGGGGTGCACCAGCATAAACGCCGCCTGTGGTGGGTGTGCAGGGGGGAGCATCTGTAGGAACGGCGCCACGGTAGGTGGAGGTGTGTGCGTACTCCCACACCCCACTCTTCTCCACCCACCTCCACGAGCTCCAACGCCAGTTCCTCCATGTGTGGAGTTGGGTGGAGGTGGGTGGAGATGGGTGTGCTCCTATGGAAATGGGCGCACACCCACCTCCACCCACCACAGACACACTCCCATCCCCCTCACTCACCACAGCCTGTTTGAAAAGGGCCGGTGACAGTAATGCTGCATAGGAGTGGAGCAGAGGAAGAGTGAGTGGGCAAGAGAGCAAACTGAACAGCTTTTTTATTGCATGCTGGAGTATCGACAGGCCCAGGAAATAGTGGAAACCCAGTCAGTGGGGAGATGGCGTGCTGTGTGGATGATCCCCAGGAACTGTGGAGGGGAGCAGTGGTTGTAGCAATCTCTGGTCCCGTCGGTGGGGGGGAAATCTCAGGTGTTCCAGAGACAGATGGAAAGTGGGCATCTAGGCCACAGAGAGTACTTTGGACTAATCGCTCCATCCCTCATCTCTCACTCTCCAGCACTGATTCTCCAAGGAAGGGGGTCTTCCCACCCTTCCACTTCTGTCTATGCAGTGGGAGTGGTTTGGGGGACGAGGAAGGGACCGATGGTGTATGGGGTGTGTGTGTGTCTGAAAGCATGAGAGGTATCTGGAGCTTCCCCCTCCCCTCAACTAATACAGTTTGCTGATTGCCTTTTTTTCTTCATCCTAGTCCCTGCCACCAATTCCTTTGCGAGGGATTATCCCACCCCCTCCCATTCCTCTGTTCAGTATCAGGGGAGGTATTTGTAGCAAAGGAGGGAAAACACAGAGTGGGGTGGGGTTCAGGGTATGGGTTGATTTGAGGTATCTCATTTTGTTGGGAAGGATGGCCACAGTCCACAGGTAGAAGCAGGGTGTGTGACTGTGGCCCCACACACCAAGGGGAGACAGAAAGAGGATCAGAGGTAGAGATGTGCACCAGGAACCCATGCCATTATTTGATTTCATTTTTCATTTTCTTTGTTCAAATCTTTAGTTTGTCTTTTTACTTTTGTTTTCCATTTGTTTAAATGAAAAACACATTTTCAGCTGTAATTTTTTTATTTTGCATTATATTTGGATGAAACTTGGAAATATTGTATCTCCAATGGAAGGCATTGGGTATTTTCAGGCGTTACATTACCACACTCAACCATGGTGAATCCCCCATGGTGGTGGATAGTCCCGTAGCGTCTGGTTGCTCGCTGCCAGATGTTCACCACGGTGAACCACCAGTGGTGTGCAAAATAACCATGCTTTCGAGGATGGTCCAGACACCATCCCCAAATGTGCGGTTAATTGAAACATGGCCCGGCGGACCGTAACGTCTGTTACCGCCGCCGATTCTGGGCTGTGGCCCAGACCCCAGGTTGGAATCGGGTGCAGCGGCTAGATTGGCCGCTGAACTACCAGTTTCCAGGAGGGCGGGCGGCTAGGGGAGCATGGAGGGCAGGGTTGTGCGGTCGCACGTTGTGCTGTGCAGCCCTCCCCCCCCAGATTCCCCTCCAGAATCATCCAGCACATCTGCTGGATGTGACGTTTTGATTCTGGCGGGGAAACAAACGGTGATTCTATGTCGGGGCCAAGAGGGCTGGGTCCATCCCCAATTGGTCCAATTTCTTCCAATGTTTTCCCCTGTCAACGGTATCAAAGGCACCCTGCAGGTCTATAAAGACTGCATGCACCACTTGGCCCCGTGCAACTTACTTCTTCAGTAAATGGAACAGAGCAAAACACTGGTCCATGCAAGAGTAACCATGCCTGAACTCTGCCTGCTCTTCCCCCATTATGTTGTTAAGTTCCATCCAACTTTGGATATGACTCAGCAGAGGCTTTCCATAAATCTTTGAAGGCAGATCTATTAAACTGATAGGCCTATAAGTCTCTGGGTTCTTCCTGTCTCCTTTTTTAAAAATGGGGACCAATATATTTTGCTTCCATGTGGGGGGAAAGATATCAAATTCCACAGCGATGTTAATAATGTCCCTAAGGAGATTTACCCCAAAAGCTGACGCTGTCTAGAAAAGTTTGGGTGGGAGCATATCCGGGCCCGGGGCCTTTCCCCGCTTCAGATCCATTATAGCTGAGGTTACTTGCTCAGCTGAGATCTTAAAATTTTGTCTAGAGGTTCCTTCTGACTCCCCAAGTTTATTCATCTGCAAACTATCATTCTCCCCCGGCCGTGCCCAGTACCAAATTTCTTACTATAGAAGTCTTTCCTTTCCACCCTGCCGCAGTTATAAAGGCATCTGGCTGCCCACTTCTATTCTGAGCTCTCCCAGCTACAATTTTCCAAAATGCGCTGGAGTCCTTTTTTTCCGCAGCCCGTGTTAGTCGCTCCCAAGTTGCCTTTTGAAAATCCTTCTTTTTTTGTTTTAGGAGCTGTTTATATTTCTTTTTAACACTATTTATTCTTCTAAATTCAACATCACTCCCATCCCTGGCCTGTTCCATTTATGCAATCAGGCTCTTTTTCTCCCTTATACATTCCTCATCGAACCAATCCTGTTGGAATCTTGTCCTTGACCCTTCTCTATGGGTGCTCATCAGGATCACCTGGAACTTTTCCACAGTTTCCTGATAGGCAGCTACCACATTGCTAGGGATATTTTTATCAACCTTTTGGTTCTCCTTGTCACCCAGATGCCTGATCCAATCACAGATATCCGCGGCTTTCCTTTCCACCTCCATTGACCACTTAACTCTCTTCCATGTTAACCTCTCTTTTTCCAGCTCCTTGTTTATCACTCTGCCTGGAAGCAATAAGTGGGCCACAATGGGGTGATGATCACTTTCCTGTCTTTTGACTGCCTCAAAACGCTTACCTAAGTGCCAGTGCTCCCACTCCAATAATATGTAGTCAATAGTACTAGCCCCCTTGCAGGAAAAGAAGGTCAATTGGCCTGGCACATAAGGGAAAATATTTCCCTTTAGATGTTTCCAATTATTGTTATTTAAGAAGTGCCACAAATGTTTCCCAGTCGTATGTGTGCTTATGCCCAGCATATGGGGCACTTGTGCCACCGTTCCCTCATTCCAGCCTCTTATTTCCCTGCCATGGTAGTTCCCCAGCCTTGCATTAAAGTCCCCTGTCATTACTAAAATCGCATGGGGGACCATTATCCTTAATAAATAGAACCTTCTCTTCCAGAAGGGAGGAAGCTCACCTGGCCCCAAGCCTTTTAACATTCCGGCGAGTTTGTAAACCTGACTGTTCGCCCAGGCCTTTGGGGATGGGGGAAGGCTTGGTTAGGGTTTTTATCTCATTCCCACCCTTATTTATTATTTATTGTTTTACTTTTGTCCTAGCCCTGTTTTAATTGCTTATAATATTATGATTGTTTAATTTTTTTATATGATTGTATTTTTATATTTCTGAAGTTGTTAGCTGCCCCGAGCTGTATTCAGGAGGGGCGGGATATAAATTGATAAATAAATAAATAAAAATAAATAAATATCTATGTCCTATGTCAAGGGGAAAGGAGATATCCTTTCCCCTTGGTGGGAAATACACATTGATAAACACCAATGTTCTCCCCTCAGGGAAGTGTACTTGGACTGCCTGCAGGCACTGCAAATCCAAACATATCTCCTTAGCAAAACAGTTGATGGTTATGTCTATAAGTACTAATAATCCACCTGTGGTTCTACCAAACCATTTATTCTTTCCGGCAGGGACAGCAAACACTTGAATCCCATCCATGACAATATCTTTGTCCGTCCATGTTTCCTGGAGCATTATGATTTGGTGCCCAGCCACTAAGTCTAAACAATCACTGTCCCTTAATTTCACTTTCAAACCAGCTATATTCCAACCCATAATGCTCAAATCTCTTCCCCCTACTTCCTCCTGCTCCAAATCTAGTAAATCCATACATATACTGTCTTCTTCCTGTCTGATTCTCCAAATCCTACTTTCCCTTTTATATTCTCTCCGCTCCTGAGTTTCGGGAAGTTACCTGTGTCCGAATTCCCGAATGGTGAAGGGTTTACTGCCCACATAAAGGTTCTTTTCTTTCTAAAAAAGGGGTAGATATCCTCACCTATCTTCAACCCTAAAAGGGAATTTTCTGCAGCCTTCAATGTCTTCTACCTCAATTCCAAGTCTCTGAAGCCTACCCTGACTGGGGAATATTGATATGCCCCTTTAGCCTGGGCCAATCTGGCGACAAAGATAATTGCTTTCCTTAACTTATGGGCTGGAACTCTCAGATTGGTTGCACAATATTGTACCACCTTTTCTTTTAAGAATTCCCTGTCTTCCTGGGGTGGTGGTGGTAATTTTTAGATCATATAAAACAATGTTTTGATTCGAGAAGTAAATACGCAGTTTTCCTTGGTATGGATCTCCCTTCCTTATTTTCCTTCTTATGTATGGAAACAGTTGCTGTAGATCTTTTGCTTAATAATTTCCCCCCGTTCTTCCCTGCTGGTACTCTGTTATACGATTTGTTTAAATACGTCAGTGACTGGGTAGAAATCAAATCCTTAATTGAATCATATTGTTCTTTCATTTCCTTCAAGTCTTGAGCCCAGGCTTCCATCATGGAGTTAACTGCTGATGTCAACTTATCCATTGACAATCTAATTTGTTTACAGCAGCAGTTTTCATGGATCATTGAGTTGAAGACTTTAATTTGTTTCTCTTTACTAACGGTGTGATTTCCTGTAGGCTGATAACTATCCAAATAGGACAAAAAACTATCACCCAAATTTGAGGACAGGGAGATTGAACTTCCCTATCCTCCAAATCCAGGTCTAAATGTCATTTGGTCAGACTTTCCCTGAGCCATTCTTTAATAGCTGTTGATGCAGGTTGTGGCATTCGGTCATCAATAGCCAAAGAATCCCGATTCCCCAATACATACTTTCCTACATTCTCCAGGGTAGCTGCTTCGGTCAGGATCTCAGATCTATCCTCCTTCTGACAAGAACGAGTTGTAAATTGATCCACCCCCTCCCGCCTTCCTTTCCTAGTTACAAATCTAGTGATCTTAACTGAGTATTAAGCGCCCATGCTGAGTCTAATTGGCCGGCCGTGCAACTTCGCGTAGCCTTGATCTTTTTTGAAATGCCTCGCCTATCCATTCCTGGGTCTATATAGCGGTTTCTCACGCAATTGCTCCCCAGACTAAAACAGGGCCTCTCACGTTCCCCTCTCTCAGGGCCTCCAACGGGCTGGCAGCATTCAGAATTAACATTTAACCGGCGCACCTCTCATGTACCATGGATTCTTATTTATTGGCTATAAATTCCAGCTCTATACTGCTGCCTGCTGTGACATATTCCTGCACTAAGGCTTTGCCGTCAGTCACCCAAATAGTCAACACCGTCCTGGAGGCCTAAATTCTTCTTTGGCCTGGCCAAATTGCAGTCCTCTTAGGTATTCCCACAGGAGGCTGCCTTTCCCAGTTCTCCCTCCCCTTCAGGAGTCTCTTCCCCAGGGGGCACTACTGAAACAGCAATATCAGGGCATGGAGACAAATATCAAGAGTTCATTTAAATTACTAATCCTTTTCCATTTGGGGAAGTATCAGCAGGTCTTACAGTTCAGATGAAATCCTCTTCATTCCCCCGATTGCAGTCAGCGAGTCCAGTCCTGCCGCCCCACTGCCGGTGCCTAAGGCCATGTGCACAAAGGCACGCCCTTGTTCGCGCAGCCCATGGTGCATGCCTCCAGCGCTGCCGAAGGCGGTTTCTGATCTTTACAGCCCTGCTCCTATAAGTCAGGACCTGGTTCACCACATCACTCCACAGGTGCTCTCTTTGCCTGGTTTCAGCCCCGTCAGCTCCCAGCACCTCCCGCCAGCTCCCCAAACACAGCGCTGCTGAAGGCGACTTCTGATCTTTACAGCCCCACTCCCAGAAGGCAGGACCCGGTTCCCCACGCCACTCCACAGGTGCGCTCTTTGCCTGGTTTCAGCCCTGGCAGCTCCCAGCACCTCCCGGCAGCTCCCCAAACACCGTATTGGAATATTGGATTTTTAACATTGTTGGTTTTACCAGATTTTTTTACATCAACACCATTTAGCAATGGCTGCAATGCAAAATCCCCTAAAATCAGCAATGTTAAAAATCCAATATGCCAATACCGGTAAATATGATATCAGGAGATCTGATACTGGTAAATTCAGTATTCGGTAATCCCCTTGGATTCCGACCCCCACCAACTACTGATTACTCAGTCCTCAGCAAAGCAAGGTTGAGGGCCAGGATATTCGATAAAGACCGAGTAATCCTCAGTGTTGAGTTTAAGCCCTAGTAGTACTAGTGATTCATTTGGGAGAAAATGACCTCCCACAGGTATCTGGTTGGGAATTAGTACATAAGATCAGGAGGGACTATTTAGGGAGCAACGAGGTGTTCCCACAGATTAAATGGGTGTTTACCCAGTTTTTAGAGTCAGGTCTGTTTAGAAACGAAGGTGTCCTTCTGTCTCCACAGGGCAATGATCTCTATCTATGGGAGATGCAAGGAGCGTGGATTTGAAGCAGTCTGAGTTATGGGGAGGGGAGGGGGTGAGAATGTCAAGCATGGCTGGATGCTCTTGTGGTCCAGTGAAAGGATAAGCGTAGGAAATGGTAATGGAATTATGGAGTTAGAGGCACCTCCATACAAGGTGGGGGTGGTGTTAATGCTGATCGAGGACATCTGACCTATGGTGTTGATTCTAACCTCAAGGGGTCAGCGGTAGCCACATAGCTAAGTAGGATATCACCAATCTCTAGCTTGTGTAGTCAGTCTCTCCTTCCTCTAGATCCTGATACACGTAGGGGTGGGGGCTTGTCATGGTTTGAATACATCCGAGATGCCAATGTCCACGTTTGGAATGTAATCTACTGGATTTAACATTTGAGGGGATTTGTGTGGTTGTGTTTTCCCCCATTGTCCAGACTGAAGTAAAGTTTAATAAAGACCTGCAGCCTTGTCACCTTCTTTCACAATACAGGTGGAATAGTTGTATGACTGAAGGAAAAACCACCTCCCATATAAAATTGAATTCTAACTACTATTTTATTATTTGACTACACGTGTATGACAAGCACTGGTCATATTTTAAGACAAGTACAATGGCAAGTGTTGTAACCATTTTGGAAAGGGACACGCATGTGCAGAATGGACTGGCTGCTATTTTGCAAATGCACCATTATTTTTTAATATATATATATATATTCAGTAAATTAAAACAAGACAAAAATAAACAAAAATGGTAGAAACATTTACAAAAATCCATGAAAATGAAAGTTTTTGTAAATGAAAAAAAAAGAAAACAAATGATGTGCATTCTCCACACCCCTATTATTTATTTTCCTGGTGCTTTCGAATCCACTGCAGGTTCCTTTTAATGTGTGTTGTCCTTCTCCAATTTCTTTCCCCTTTTAAAATTATTTTTACATTTTAAAAATATATTTTAAATGGATTGAATATATTTGAATTGATATTTTATATTGTATTTTTTATCTTGTATAGTGCTCCAAGTACCATTTGGCAATGGGCACTATAAAATAATAATAATAATAATAATAATAATTGTATTATTAATTATTATTATTATTATTCATATTATTATTATATGCTTCAAGGACATTGCCAAATAGGGTTCAGAGGAGGTCAATAAAGGGCCTGTAAACCAAGCATTATAGGAGAGATTGAAGAAACTGTGTCTGTTAACAATAAACTACACCAGCAAATAGGAGTTTAAGGGGAGTCATGAGAGCAGTCTTTAGATATCTAAAGGCCTGTCACAAAGAAGAGAACAAATAACTAGGGATGTGCAAACATGGTTGGGAAGTTTGGGGTTCAGCCCAAGCTCGGGGTGTTAGGCCCGTTCGCGAAACACTCTGAATCCGAACCGCCCCCCGCCCAAACCGGCCGAACAAGGTTCAGGCTCCAAACCCATTCGGATGGGGCCAGGGGGCAGGGAGGAACCCAGTTTTCCCTCCCTCCTCCAGGCTGTGTGGGTGGAAGGGGCACTGGGGCTCACCTTCCACCCCACCCTGCCCAGCCTCGTAAAAAAATTTTTTTTAACCCACCCCACCCCAGGGATCACACTACCTCCAGCTGTGGCAGCGGGTCCTGTGTCGGTGGCACTCCGGAGAGCTTCAGGCTGCTACTAGGCTTTCTGGGTAACACCAGAAGGTCTATTAGCAGCCTGAAGCACTCCAGAGTGCCGCCGCTGCCGGACCAGCCACCTCTGCCAAACCCAGAACCTGACCTACTTGGTGGTGCTGGGGCTCTGGCCCTGGATCTGGCGGCAGCAGCAACAGTGGATCTGGCGGCGGTGGCACTCTGGAGCGCTTCAGGCTGCTACTAGGCCTCATACCAGTCTGAGGTGCTCCGGAGCACCGCCGCCACCGGACCAGCCACTGGACCCGGGGCCAGATCCCCGGAAAAACCAAATAGGGTGATGCCTGGGGTGGGGGGCTTATTTTTTTTTTTTTAACGAGGCTGGGCAGGGTGGCGGGGGAGGTGCTCCCCGGCACCCTTTCCACACACGCAGCCTGGAGGTGGGAGGGTGGATAGAAAACTGCCCCCCCACACCCGAATGGGTTCAGCTCCCTGAACCCATTTGGGCCAAGCTCTGAACAGGCCGAACACTGAATCCCCCGATGTTCACACATCCTTACAAATAACTTCTGCATTTGTACACAGGAAAGGACTAGGGGAAATGGTTAAATATCAGGAAAAATATTCTTACATTCAGAGCTTTTCAGCAATGGAAAAAGTTGCATAAAGAGGTTGTAGTCTGGGGATTTTAAAAAAATGACTGGACAGCTGTCTATTGGAGACCTTGTAACAGTAGGTATCCTGCATCCAAGCAGGTGTCCCTTCCAAATTATGATATTCCAGTCTTTGAGGTCCTTCCCAACTCTACCAGGTCTACATGAAAATAATTGTGTGTGCGATGGTATAATAGGGATGGGTGAACGCGGTTCGAAAGTTTGGAGTTTGGCCCGAACTCGGCCTGTTCGGACAACCGAACCCGAATCCGAACCCGAACTGACTGAACTGAACTAGATTCTGAACGTTGAAAATACCGAACAGTTCGGTCAGTTTGGATCGCGTTCGGGTGAGTTCGGGTTACAAATTGGCCACGGGCTAGGCTGTACAGAGCCAATGGGGCTTGCGGTGAGGCAGGCGCAGCAAGAAACAAAACTGATTGCCTCCCCCCTTCCTAACAACTTCTGAGCTAGTCACTGCTCCTGAACAGCAGGCGTTTCAGAAGACTCCCTCTCTCCCAGCAGTTTTTGTTCCTTCCTATTCCTAATCCATTGCCATCCTCCTCCTATTTCTCCCATCCAACCCATTTACCTCCATATTAACATTTATTTAGATTATATTAGATAGATTTAGGTGTTGTTTTTTGTTTTTATCCCTCCCTGTGTTCCCTGTGTTCAATCTTCCTCCCTCCCTCCCCCCTCCACTGAATCCTTTCCCTCTCCCTCTTATTCCATCCCTGATTCCCTTGCCCTGTTTTAAGTTTTGAATTTATATAAAGAAGAATTATTATTAGATTGATTTTCATTTCAGTTTTGTACCCCTCCCTGTGTTCTTTGTGTTTCCCCCTGTGTAATATTGTATCTATAGATCGATAGTTATTAGATAGATAGTTACTAGATAGATATACATAGTAGTTAGCTTAGTTATAGAGATAGATAGAGATACAGTGTGTTTGTAGGACAAGGCCTTTGTAGTTAATTATTAGGATATTCCATTTAGTTCAATAGGTTTTAGAATAGTTAATAGAAGTTAGATTTAGGGTAGAAATAGATATACATAATATTAGATACAAAATTTAAATAAATAAATAAATAAATAAATAAATAAAAATTTAAAAAACAATATCAAAACATTATTTTGTAGGGAGAAATG
The DNA here is from genome assembly GCA_003113815.1 of Sphenodon punctatus. Lineage (NCBI taxonomy): Eukaryota > Metazoa > Chordata > Lepidosauria > Sphenodontia > Sphenodontidae > Sphenodon > Sphenodon punctatus. The sequence goes on from QEPC01012435.1 coordinate 5,352,075, forward strand.
GAGACGGGAAAGAGAGGCCAGTCTGCTGCCCATAGGGAAGACAATGGGGCACGTCCCAGAGGCGGCAGGGGCTGTGCCAAGGGAGTGGCATAAGGTAGCAGCAGTAGTCCGAGCACATCACCACACCCCAAACTCAGCGGGTCTGCTTCAGAGGCTAAGAATCACCTCCTGGCAGTGCCCTCCTCCACTACCACACAGGGCACTGGAAGATCTGAAGTACATGAGGCTGCATATGTCTCTGCTGGTGAAGGTGCTGGAGCAGGTCCTGGTTCTGCTTCCACATTCCTACAGGGTCACCAATGTTCCCCACTGTCGAGGCAATCCCCAACAGTGCAGAGCTATTGGATCCCACCCTGGCTGCTAGAGGCAGGGCCCGATCCCCAGGCAATGTCAGTAGGGAGAGGAGTAGCATCAGCAGCAGCACTAGAAGCTATAGAGAGGGGCACAGGGAGAGTGCCAGCAGCATGGCGGGCACGGGCAGTCTAGTCTCAGGGTCCCAGTACTCCCCTTCATGGGACATCACTGTGATCGTGGACAGTGAGTCAGAGGCAGACACTAGTGCCACAGAGGAGATGTCTGCAGCTGAGGTGATGGTTGAGCCTCTTCCCAGAGCTGTGTCGCCAGAACCACCGAGTTCTCCCCCTCCCAGCAGCGCTGGCAGCAGTGCATCACCTGGGGCGGGCCAGAAGGCAGGAGGGTGGAAAAATCCTCAGTCTGGGATCATTTTAAGCAGGTGTGGGCAGATGATCCCAAAGAGGTGCAGTGCACTGTGTGCCCAAAGGTTGTAATGCGTGGGCAGGTGCTCAGCAACCTGGGGACAATGGTAATGGCAAGGCACCTAAAGTTATGTCACAGTGCTCTGCTGCTCAACAGGAAGGCAGGGGAAGTGGATGCAAGCAGGTTCCTGACTGCAGGGTTCTAGGGCCAAGTTGCAGGCAGGGAGAGCTCTGGACAATATATAGAAGCTTCCACTATAGCCCCAGGACCCACCATCATGGGTCTGGGGCTATTATTCCTCACACGGAGGCGATGTTGTTCCACCGCATCAAGAAACAGACACTCCAGCCCTAGGACCCGCCTTCAGGGTTCTGGGGCCAAGTAGCAGGCAGGGAGAGCTGTGGCCAATATCCAGAAGCTGCCACTCTAGCCCCAGGACCCACCATCATGCGTCTGAGACCATCATTCCTCGCACAGAGGTGCTGTTGTAACACCGTATCAAGAAACAGCCACTCCAGTCCCTGGACCCGCCATCAGGGTTCTGGGGCCAAGTTACAGGCAGGGAGGGCTGTCCAATATCTAGAAGCTGCCACTCCAGCCCCAGGACCCACCATCAAGGTTCTGGGGCCATCATTCCTTGCACAGAGAGCCATCTTTCAACTGTATTAAAAGCAGCCACTCCAGTCCCAGGACCCACCACCAGGGTTCTGGGGCCTATGTTACAGACAGGGAGGGCTGTCCAATATCTAGAAGCTGCCACTCTATCCCCAGTCCAGGACCCACACTCAGGGTTCTTGTGCCCTGACATTCCGCTGATGGAGCGCTGTCATTCCACCTTTTCTTTACACAACTTGATGTACAGGGAAAGAGAGAGAGAGAGAGACAGAGAGAGAGAGAAATAAGAGAGAGAGAGAAAGTTTCCCCACTGCTAGAAGGAGAGACAGACACGATCCCACCCATGCTGTCACCAGCACTATATGGCCAGAGAGAGAGAGGCTCCCCACTAGAATGAGAGAGATAGAGGGTGGAGGGGGAGAGGTGTATCCAGCTCAAGCTTCTACCTGCCAGAACCAGGAAGAACTCCCATCTGTGCTCATGCGCCTGATCGATGCCCATTGCCATTACCCACATCCAGCAGCAAACCTACCAGATTCATATGGAATATATCAATATAACACAATGGCAGCAAACTGCTATTGACCGGGCCCTTGGATTGTGGTGTAAGATGACAGACCCCCATTTCCCCGAGCTGTTGCGTGCTATTGGTGCGATGGTTATCGTAATCCTTGGCAGGATAGAATCCAGGTCTTATTGGCACGTATGTGGCTGTCATTGGAATATCTAGCCCATAAACCCTTGGCATCACTTGCTAAGGAGATTAAAATTAGGTCCCGGGATATATATAGACAAATGGAAATAGGTATAGTTGCTGCTTCTCCCCATATGTCGCTCTACCTTGATTTTGTTCCTGAACAAGGGCAGATGGCTCATTATCTTTTGACACAAATTTCTCCTTGGGGCAAAAATTTAATTTTGTCTGCCCGTTGTAAAGCGTTGCCATCTCAGGTCATGGAGGGGCATTTGGTGGGCACCCCTTTTGGTACCAGGCTTTGCCCATTCGACATTGAAGCAGTGGAAACTGTGGGGCACATGCTGATCTATTGCCATCTCTATGATCACCTGAGGCAGCAGTACTTGGGAGAATATCTAGTCAAACTCCCAGGTCGGTCGGAATCAGCGATTCTTTCTTTTTTGTTGGATAGCCCACATAGGAGTGTTATCCAAAATGTGGCTAGTTTTCTGATCTGTATGATCCATTGTAGGGGGAATTTTTTAGCATTTAAACCTGTCCAAACTTAAGCCAGTTCTAATCTATAGGGCTGGGTGGATTATACGTGTTTACTCTCTCAATAGACTCCCCAGTATATTTCCTTTTACGTTAATGACTTGATTTATATATGACCTATAGGGTTTTCATGAATCCTCCCTGTGGGTGGGCTGTTATATTTGCCGAGGAACTACTATTTTATTGGGTTTTGGAAATTGATGGATTTTAATCATTTGTGTAATGTAAATTTATTGTATTTTGATATTCTATAATTGTTTATATGCTATGGCTTAAGGCTACGCATACTAATAAATTCATTCATTCATTCATTCATTCATTCATATAACACAATGCATTATATTTGCTTGCCTGCCGGTGTTCGTTCCTGTACCTGCTGCTAGCCTACCACCTATCACTTGATTGAATGAAGTGTGCTCAACCCTGGCAACCAATGTCTACTGCTGCTAGTGCCAATGCCCCCTAGGCCTATATGCTGTCTGTGCCAAGGGCTCTGTACCCTGGCAAACAATGTCTGCTGCTGCTAGTGGCCCGGCCAAAGGCCTATATGCTGTCTGTGCCAAGGGTTCTATCCTGGCAACCAATGTCTGCTGCTGCTAGTGCCAAATGGCCCCTGGGCCTGGCCTATATGCTGTCTCTGCCACCAAGCTCAAAGCCTCTCTCAGCCCACCTTCCTGCCTCCCATGCTACGCTGCCTGTCTGCCCGCCCAGGTTGCTGCTGCCAAGAGAGAAAGAGAGAGTGAAATAAGAGAGGAGAGACAGACACGATCCCACCCATGCTGTCATGTACACTATATGGCCAGAGAGAGAGAGAGAGAGAGAGAAAGAGAGAGAGAGAGAGAGAGAGAGAGAGAGGTTCCCAGCTAGAACGAGAGAGATGGGAGTTGGAGGGGAAGAGGTAGGTATATCCAGCTACCCTGGCTGCCACCTGCCAGAACCAGGAAGAACTCCCATCTGTGCTCATGTGCCCAGTGCCCATTGCCCACATCCACCATGCAGCAAACCTACCATAATGAGATAGTATATAATACAAAGTATTATATGTGCCTCCCTGCCTGCCTGTGTGCGTTCCTGTATCTGCTGCTACTACCTATCACATGATTGAATGAAGTGTGCCTGATAGGCTTTAGACTGTCATTCCACTCTCCCTGTATCAGTCATGCCCGCCCGTCCCAGGAACCATCAACTAGATTCTGGGACCATCATTCCAGCTACTGGGGGCTGCATTCCATTCCACTGCATCGAGAAGCCCAGTGCCCACACACCAGCCTGACCCCCACCCCCAAAAGCCTACTCCTCCGCACCCACCCATGGACGCCCGCTGAAGCTGCAAAAAATAAAAGCCCCTCTGACCACCAGCTCCTGCTGCCTTCTGCTTGCTGCCAAGGAGCCTGTCTCTCTTTCTCTCTGTCACAACCACCCACACAAACACAAGCCCTGCACCTCCTGGGGGGCTGTCAGCAAATTGACACCCTGCTGCTGGCACAGCACATCTTTGGGTTAATAACTACGCTACATGGGGTGGCAGGTGCTGCTGGTAGGGATCAACAAGCTGTATGAGATTCTGCCACCTGCCAGCCAGAACTACAGCACATAGGGATAAAAGATTGGACGGTCAAACAAAGCTCGTAACAAGAAACACAACTTTTATTAAAACGATTTAAATAACAACAAAACAACAACAACAACATTCTGAAACCAAAAGCAAACATTGAAAGGAAACTTATAAATTAAACTATTAGTCTCTGGGCCTGTCCCCCATGGGGAAAGGCAACAGGCGTTGGGGCACTGCGCAGGGCTGAAAGGAATCCACCTGGTCCTCTTATAGGTCGCAGCCATGGGCCACGGCAAATTCCACAGCCCCTTCCACGTCCCGATGTCACCTGGATAGAACCTGGTGGTACAGTTCCAGCCATTCCATCTTGGCGGAGACGTACTGGCCATATGCCTCCACCTTCTTTTTCTCCACCTCAACCACCTGGGACTGCTCTACCAGGTGGTTCTCCATGGTGTCTGCTGTCTGCTGCAGGCCTTCCATGAAGTCCTGGGTGGGCCTGTCCAAATAGGCCCAATCAGCCTTGACCTCAGCAGACTCCTGGGGCACGGAGGTCTCCACATCGGGGCTGGGGGGGGGGGAAGGACTTACATGCTATGTTTTTTGGGTTGCCTTCCCCCCCTTCTTCTGGCACTGTGGCTGAGGCTCCACGGCCACATCAGAGTCCTCCTGCCGCATCACTCTCCCACCATGCATTCACTCAATGTGGGCAATGACCCCCGATGTGCTCTCCTCTCTTTGAAGTCGGAATCTTTTCTGGCAGATCTAAAAAGAGCAAAAAAACATAGGAACATATGAAGTGCCATACTGTGTCAGACCAATGATCTGTCAAGCCCTGCCTGCATTCTGGCTCCACAAGTGGGTGAACTGGGAGGCCAATCTCTCTCTTCAGGGGACTTCCATTCCTAACAGGTCATAGGGCACTTCATTCCTTGTTGTTCCAGTCCCTGTGCCTTACCTTGCATGTAGCGATTCCATCGCCCTTGTCATAAAACCTCCAGACATCCGACCTTGTCCGCCGAATGTCTTGGGGTGTCACTGGTGACCTCAGCCTAGGGGTCCACCTTGGGCTGGCACCAGCTCTGGGGCTAGCATCTGATTCCTCTCTGAAATGGGAACACATTAAGAACACCAAAATAATACCATGCATTTATGATGATGTCTCTAGTCCTCCCTCCTTGGGTTACTTGGTATGGCAATGGAGAGATCCTGTCTGGCACATGCAAATCCTGCCCTCCTTGGGGTGCTAGGGATGGCAACGGGAGATGTGACCCTGGCTGGCATGTACAAACCCTACCCTCCTTGGGTTGCTAGGGGATGCTAGGGATTGCAACTAGAAAGGCTCTGGCTAGTACGTGCAAATCCTGCCCTCCTTGGGGTGGTAGGGGATGCTAGGAATTGCAACAAGGAAGGCACTGACTGGCACGTGCAAATCCTGCCCTTCTTTGGGTGTTAGTAGCGATGGCAACGGGAGATGTGACCCTGCCTGGCACGTGCAAATCCTGTCTTCCTTGGGTGCTAGTAGCAATGGCAACGGGAGATGTGACCCTGGCTGGCACGTGCAAACCTTCCCTTCTTTGGGTGCTGCAGAGGGATGAGACCCTCTCTGGCACGTGCAAACCCTGCCCTCCTTGGGGCGCTATGTATGGCAACTGGAAAGACCCTGGTGGCTGGCACGTGCAAACCCTGACCTCCTTGGGGTACTAAGGGATGCTAGGGATTGCAACTAGAAAGGCCCTGGCTGGCACATGCAAATCCTGCCCTCTTTGGGGTGCTAGTAGCGATGGCAACGGGAGATGTGACCATGGCTGGCACGTGCAAATCCTGCCCTCCTTGGGGTGCTAGTGATGGCAATGGGAGATGTGACCCAGGCTGGAAAGACCCTGCCCTTATTTGGGGGTGCATAGGGAATGGGATGGCAACTGGAGAGTGGAGACCCTTGCTAGCCTGGCACATGTTTAGGTGGGGGTGCTGCTCATGCCAGAGCCCCCCACACTACAGTACCCTCTCTCTCTGTGTCAGACATCCGCTTCTACCTGTTGATGCCCACTGTTTGTGTTTGACTGATGCCCACCACCCACGCACCCACCAGCACGCCGGTAAGCTCGCTCTAACGGATAGAGCCTTTCTTGTCCTCAAATTTTTAAAAAAGTTTACAAACCTGGCAGCACCTCATGATCCCGCCGCTTGCTCCTCATAGGACCAGAGGAACCAGCCGCCACCACCACCAGAGGTCTAGGGGCAGTGACTGCCTTCTCCTCCTCCTCCTCCTCCTCCTGCTCCTCCTTCTCCTCCAAGACCACCAAGTCGGCCCCCAGCCGGGGAATCATCACAGAAGCCTTCTTCATTTATTTATTTTTTAAACCAAGGAGCCAACCAAACCAAAACACACAGTCACCCACCATACACCAACACTCACCAACCAGCCAAACAACACAGCCAAACCAAACACAAACAGCCAAAACTGAACAGCCACCCAGCCAAACACACACTCTCTCACCACACAGCTCCGCACACACTCGAATTTCCAGTTTCTGGCGCAATCACGCGCTCTCGCAATACTTTTTCCGAACGCCTGAACTGAACCAAACTTTACCGAACCGAAAGGCCGAAACTGAACTTGGCGAACGAATCGAATGGCCAAACCGAACGCCCGAACCACAATCTGTTCACCCATCCCTATGGTATAATAAATTCTGTCCTCTACACGTATCGTGTACACATTTAATGACAGGTAGACAGCAATCAGAGATTAACCAAGGGAGTGCCAGTTTAACCTTTGTAGGTAACATACGAGTCATTATTAGGGATAGATCTCTCCCTCATATACTTTCTTCCTTTGTTAACAAATCAATTCCACCCTGTCAGTGAACATGCCCATTGTGCACAGCATGGATTGCTGGAGCAATTCTGGGAACATTACTGAAACTGTGAGGTAAACAGAAGATTCAAATATTTTATTCAATAAAAATCCTTTTAAAACAATTCAGGATTATTAGACTTTATCTGCAAACTCTTCCCAATTTGCTAGGCCATTGGAATCCACCATGCTAAAATAAGATCCCTGATATGGAGTCTTTGAGTCATGTAAAGCACCCTCATTGTACCTTGCAAGATTGTTCCTTACTTAATCTTGCCTCTTACCCTTCCTCCCTAAGAATCTCAACTATGTGTACTGAAAACTAATATCACTTTTTATATTTTAAAAAATAATTTGCATATTCATTCTCATGAATGAATTTGCAATTTAGCTTATTCAGTTACTTCATGTTTATTTATTTGCTACTTTGGTATTCGGTACTTTCTTTACTTCAGTGATGAAGTAATGAGTAAACAAAGTAAAGGCATAAACAAGCACAAAGAATAAGACAAACAAAGAAACAAACACAAAGTACTATTTATTACAGTCCTATGCAAAACTCACACTTCTTTTCAGCTGTTTCCTGGTGACCTGGCTCTTTTCCTTTCATGGTACTTCATGTCTAGTAGTCTATTTTTCCATCTCGTGCAAACCTAAATCTCTTTCCACAATGCATTTCTGGTTTTCTGTTCTACTAAGCAGACAAGTAATTACCACCACCGAATGAGCTCAGCCACTCTGGCAGTCCTTTATACATTAAAGAGGTTAGTTTTAGTACAAAAAGTTTTAGGCACGGCAGAACAGTTTAAAGACAAAACCAATCCATTAAGAAGTTTTTAATGAGAAATAATGCTGATGCTAAGGCTGCTTTCAGACGCTACATGGGAGGAGCAGGAACTCACGCAATCGTTGCGCAGCTCTCTGATTTCGAGGATTAGCACCTGTAAGAATACACTAATCCCCTTTTAGTGCTACAGAACACCCACCCTTGTAAAGGCAACATTTGGGGACCCGGTCATGCATGGGAGTTCTCATGCGCTAAAAGCGGATGAGTGCATTCTGACAGGTGCTAATCCTCGCCATCAGAGAATCGCAGTGACTATTGCCAAAGTTCCCACCCCTCCCCTGGAGCATCTGAAAGCAGCCTTACTCAACAACTCCATTTCCTTGCATATATAAATCATGCAAATTCCATTCCACTACTTCTATTTTACTTATTGATTACCACACATTTTCTTTCTTGGAGTATTTGGAAAGGGTGCATGCATTGGTTTACCCCTTAAATTTATTCTCAATGGCCCTGATCCATCAACCCCTTACTTTCAAGTAGCCCCATAGAAACCCTTACTCCACAGTGCGGGGTTAATTGATTCCAGCCCAAACGTAAATCAAAATATTGGAATTCATAGAAGTATTCCTGGCATTCTGAGTGCCAATGAATCCTTCTACCTCGTATTTCACGTGTAGTCAATGGATTTGTAACCATTTATGGGAAAAAATCCTGGAATAAAAGTTCAAGCTTTAAGTTTTCTATCAATGCTCTTCAAAATGAATTATACTGTCACACTTTGGAGCGACCAAGGGCCTTTGGAAGATTTTTGTTGAGGATTTGTGACAAAAGGTGTTACTTTTTAAAGAAATCCTGATATTTCTCAATAAATAATTGGCATGAGATGATAAATAATTTCCCAAATAGCTTAAATATGACAACATATGACTGATTTTATGCTTTCTAATTCCTAATTGCTGTAGATTTCCCTAGTCCATGTTAGCTGAATAATGTCATTTAAATATTTTAGGTAATTTTCCTTTAACAGGCTCTTAGACTTAATGTTTCTGCTTTGCTTCAGGACAACATGCTTTAATTGCTTTAAATTATCAGCGATGTCTCCAGCATTTTCAGCGAACATGGATTGATTTCAATTAACTTTCTCACACTTTAGCATAAAAGCAGTCTTATTCAATTTGCCCTATTTAGATCACACAACCTCTTGAAGCTACAGCAATGACAGTCATTAAAAGGTTGTAGAGGGAGAGACAATCAAGGTTGCTTACTGTATAGTTAGTCCTTTTATCATTTCAAAGTTGCATTTGACCAAGGAGAATCTATATCTGAATATCTGAAGAATTTCAGATAGTGTCTATCTCCTGGCTGTGGGAGAGACCCCTCCCCACCCCAACAAGCTGACCTGCAGTGGGACTTGGTGCACCGGCGGTGGTAGAAGCAGCAGGGCCACCGCCGGTGACCCAGAGCCCGCACCAGCAGGTAGGTACTGTCAGTACTAGGGTGATCCCTGGGGTGAGGGGTGATTTAACACACACCCCATCCCAGAGATCACCCTACCTCCCCACCCAGGGATCGCCTACCTTTGGTGCTCTGGGCGGTGGTGGCAGTGGCAGCGGCGGCGGTCCGGAGGATTCAGCACTGGCTGTGGCTGCCGGCTTCAGCATTTCTAGGCCTTCCGGGAAAACCCAGAAGTTCCCCGGAAGGTCTAGAAAGCGCTGAAGCTGGCAGTCAAAGCCAGCGCTGAAGCCCCCGGACTGCCGCCGCTGCCGCCCAGAGCACCAAAGGTAGGTGATCCCTGGGTGGGGAGGTAGGGTGATCCCTGGGGTGGGGTGTGTGTTAAACCACCCCCCACCCCAGGGATCGCCCTAGTACCTGCTGGTGCGGGCTCCGGGTCGCTGGTGGCGGCCTGGAGCCCACACTAGTCGGGAGTTAGGGTACAAATTTTTTTTTTAAAAAAAAAATCCAGGCTGGGCAGGGTGGGTGGGGAGTGCCCCCTTCCACCTGCACAGACTGGGAGGGGGAGAGGGAAGGTATTCCATTGATTTCAATGGGGACAGTTCCCCATTGAAATCAATGTAATAAATCCGGCACCGGTAATCCAGTTTTAATCCGGTAACCCGGTATTTTGCATACCGGTAACTGGTAAAACTGGTAGCCGGTATTGTGCCTGATGTCCCACCCCAATCTGGAATGCTCTGGGGGAGTTTCCCTTGGACCTTTACACCCACTCTGTTGATGATCTCGTAGCCTTCTGGAACACCTTGTTGGCTGAGACCATTGACAGAGTGGCTCCCAGGCATCTGCTGCCCTCCCAAGTCTCCCGCAGGTCTCTTTGGTTTACTGAGGGCTTGTGGTGCTTGAAGTCCATAAGTCTCCGGGGGTGGACTGATCTAATAGGTCCTGCACCCCGTGGTGGGCTGACATGCGCCAGGATGCATGCCTTAAGGAAGTAATGGTCAGACCATGACAAAGTCCCTACCCCCCTGACTTCTATCAACTGACCCCCCCGCCTCAAAGTCGGTGCAAAAAACCAAATCCAGTGTATGTCACGTTTCATGTGTGAGGCAACAGATGATTTGAGACAGACCCATGGTTGTCATGGAGGCCATGAACTTATGCCTCGCCCCTCCAAGATTGGTGTCAGTGTGGATGTTAAAATCCCCCAGGACCACTAATCTAGGGGTCCGGAGGATCACAACTGATACCAGATTGGCAAGAGCATGTTGGAATGCTGCTGGGCAATTGGGTGCATGGTACACCAGCAGAATCCCTAATCTGTCCCCGGCCAAATCCAACACAAGATGGAGGCACTCAACACCTGGTGTAGCCTGCACCGGATGCCTCCTAAAAGACAAGGCATCCTTGATAACAATCGCTACACCCACCCACCCCAGTCCCTCCAGCCGAGGCTCATGCTGCACAGAGAACCCAGCTGGAACAAGATCGGCCAAGATAGCGCCCGATTCATTGTCCAGCCAGTTCTCTGTAATACACACGAGGTCAGCGTCCCACTCCAGGATTATCTCCTGGATGGTAGTTGTCTTATTGACAACCGACCTCATGTTCAGCAGCATCAAACCAAGGCCTGGGGTCTCCTGGGCCTCGACCCACAACCTACCCGTGTGGAGGGTTGAGAGGGGAACGAGCACAAGGCACCGCTGCCTTCTCATTGATGGAACACACCTCTTCTTTGGACCATATCTCCCCCGACCCGTTACAACTCTGATAGCTGTGGAAGCCCCCCCATCCTCAGAGACCCCGTTAGACATCCCAAACAAATAATTTATTCCCCCCATCCCCCTCCCACACACCCCTCTCTTTACCTAAAATATTCCCATCCCCCATAACCTTCAGTAAAAAAAACCCAACCAGCTTCCCCGATAGGTGGGCTCCGCTGTCTCTCTTCTTCCACAACAGGAAAATTAAAACTGCGAGGGCTAGTGAGCCGAGGGTTTCAGATATCACACCGGTGAGAACTGCTTTGTTGTTTACGTCTGTCACAACCTGCCAACGGCCCCAGCAATGGCCGACACCCTTTGGTGTCTTCCTTGGGCTGGCGCCCAAGGGCTCCAGACCATGCAGAAATATCTGTGGGGGGGAGAGGAGGGCCAATGAGTTCCTAGCAGGGACCAGAGTAGTTCTTCCTTCTCCAAACACCCCCCCAGCTGCAACAATGAAATCAATAACGACTTTCGTTATTGTCATTGATTTTGTTATTTTTTTTGTCATTTTTGTTATTTCAATAACGAAAACAGCAATTTTTGTTTTCGTTATTAATATAACGAAAACTATATGCACACCCCTCACGAAAAGACATAGGGGAAGAGGCAGTCCTTACAATACCTGGGGCCCAGGCCATTTAGGTTTTAAGTTTGGTTTAGCTGAATACCAAGTGTTTTCGGGGAATATTCCACTCCCCAGTTAATTATAATTGACAATAAAGAGTGCATATGATTTTGTGACTGTAAGCTGACCTCTCCCTACACAATGCTTACACTCAAGAACAAATCATACCAAAATTGATCCCAAGCAGTATAGCATGTAGCTCTGATTGTAGTTCTGACTTTTGTTTTTGATATAACGAAAATGACATACACACCTGTACAGTGCACACCCCTAGAAAACTGCAATGTGAAGTTGCAGTTGTTCCAAACACTATTACTGAGTTAAAAATTTCCTCCCTTCAACCTCAAGCTACGCACACTTAAAAAGGGATGATGTGATCATCCATACAGAGAAGCTTTGTGTGGTTAGTGAAGGTTAATGGGCATATGACAAAGTATTACACTGGATCTGTGCCAACTACCGGGGAAACCGACAAAAAGATCATGATGATTATTATGCTCGTAGCACCAGCAATATCTCTTTTGCTGAATGACAGGTTCCTGCCCAAAGGGCATCCAGTCTAGAATGGGAAAGAGAGGGAACACGAGGTGAGGAGCACATTGGGGGAGACTGAAGTATATTCAACTACCTAAGACGTGAGTGTGTTTAGCTTAATTACAAGGGGAGAGGAAGGGATCCTGGATAATCAGACAGTATAAGGAGAAGCATAAATGAATACTCTGTTGGACTGAGGGACGGGGTGAGCAGTTCTTTTTTATTACTATGATTTACTAAGACGAATGAAGTCCCATTCATTTTAGTAATTAAAATATGAAAACAATGAATTTCATTCATTTTCATTTAAAAATAAAAAATAAAATATAGTAATAAAAAAACAGTGCATGTGCAAAATGGTCATCAGGGTCGTTCTGTGTATAAACACCCTTTCCCAAAATGGCACCGGCAGCGTCAACACAATTTTGGAAAGGAGCAGCTGATCTACGCATGCAGAGACCAGCTTAATTTTTCCAAATTGGTACCAACGCTGCCAGTGCCATTTTCAGAAAGGACAAACATGTGCACAACAGCCCCAGCAGCCATTTTGCGCGTTTCATTTTTTTATTTAAAAATGAATTTAAAAATCGCTGTGAATGCACAAAATGGCTGCCAGACCATTTTATGCATGTGCAGCCCTTTTTCAAAATGGTAACAGCAGGATCAGAGCCATTTTGGAAAAGGGGTGCACATGCAGTTCAGTGGCTATTTTGCACATGCATCACAATTTTTTTTTAAAATTATTTTTTAAATAAAATAGATAAATTAAAATGGTAGGGTCATTTATGAAAAAAACCCCAAAATAAAAATTGTAGGTATTCTTTCTGCTCACCTCTGGGAACTAGGGAAAGATGCAAGGTCTAGAAAATTTTGTGAAGAGACTCTGTCAACCTGGGTGGATTTTTCCTCCCTGGATTTGAATCAATGGCCATTTTTACACGGATGGAGATGGGGGTGGTGGTGTTTGGCCACAGTGGGTGGAGGTGGGTGTGTGACTTTACACAGACACCCACCCACCTACACCCATCTCCACCCAAAGGGCATCCACCGGTTTTCTGGAGGACCCCGTGGTTGGAGATGTGTGGGAGATGGGTGTAAGTGGGTGTAGACGGGTGTGCGCCGGGAGTGCTCATGTACACCCACCACCTGTGGTGTTTACACAGGCACACACCCGGCACATACCCATCCCCTTATCCCCCCAACACCTGCCAGAACACCGCGTGCACGGGCGGGGCGGCATCCATGTAAAAACAGCTAATGAGTGTGGCTGTTGATTGAAGGATCAGTTCCTCATGATGAGGCATAACTGGCGTGTCTGACTGTAGGTGTGACTAGAATCACAGAATATCAGAGTTGGAAAGTACCTCAAGGGGCATCCAGTGCATGAGGACTACATCTACAACTGTTGGAAATACATTCCTTTGGTTGCATCCCCCCTAAGCACCTCATCCTGTTTGTTTGCTAGAAACACCAGGAGTAGACAGACAGATCAGGGAACCCTCCCCACATCTTATCTGTCCTACTCCTGTCAGGACCTGATTGGTCAATCTCCTCCCCCAGGAGGTTTCTCCTCTCTTTGTGTCTCAGAGAGCTACCTTCCTCCCTCTTGAACACACCTAGTCTTAGGACTTAGCACAGATGTAGGCCTTTCCTATCCTACATGTATTTCCTAATAAAGCTACTTAAGCTTAAGTATGCTTCCTGCCTGTTTATTGATGATTAGCTACTCCCACTCCTCTGTAAACTCTGCATTGGGCAAATGGATGCAATGATCTCACAGTCCTTGCATTTCCAACAACAACAACAACCCTGACAGAGAGAGGTCCAGCCTGTTTTTGAAAGCATCCAGTGATAGAGAGCCTACAGCCTCCCTAGAGAATTTGTTCAATTGCCACACAGCTCTTAACTTTATTAGGAAGATTTTCTTGATATTTAACCAAAATCTACTTTTCTGTAACTTGAGCCCATTATTTCTAGGCCTGCCCTTGGTAGCAATGCAGAACAGTCCCATGCCATCTTCAGTTGGTGTTTTCAGATGGACATGGGGCTGGCCATCGCCCAACCTGCTCCAGGGGTGCATTCCTGAATCTACCTTCTTGCAGTTCCACTTGGGCTGAGTTTAAACAGTCCCAACAGCTGCCACAGCCCACAAACCACCTGCATGGCACCTCCCGTCTCCCAAACCATAGAGTTGCGGATGGATTACCTGACACTGTAAGCTGCTGCCCGCAACTGTATGATGTTATCTGGGGCAACCCCTGGCTAAGAGCACAGATGCAGTGACCCTTCACTGAGCAGACACCCAGCAGTCCTTCCTCCATACAATGCCCTGGGTTGGGGTACCACTGCTACCACTGCTGTGTGCCTGGATATTCTGGAGGGGCTGGTGCAGAGCAGGGACAGCCTGCTCCATCTCTGCTTCATCTCTTCTCCACCTCCACATCTGGCAGTCTATCTTTAGACAGATGGGCCACCTGGGGGTGTGGTGGAAACCTGCTCCTTCTCTGCTCCACCTGCACATCTGGTGGCCTGTCTTTAGACAGATGGCCCACGCAGGGGTGTGGAGGAAGCCTGCTCCTTCTCTGCTCCACCTGCACATCTGGAAGCCTGTGTTTAGACAGATGAGCTACCCGGGGGTGTGGCAGAGCAGAGGTGGGGCTGCTGTCTTTCTAAAAGAACCCTTTGTAGCAGCCTTTTGTTTGTTTGTTTGTTTGCATTTTAGCCCCACCTTTCCCACAGGCTCAGGGTGGCTTACAAGCAAAACATTTAAAAATCAATAAAAATAAATCAAATAAAATTCCAATTAAAATGTCACACACACACCCCAGCCTTATCCCTACCTACAAAAAGTCCAGCCAAATAAATAAGTCTTACATTGCGTTCTCAAGTGGTTCGGGCTTTGGCGACCATCCAGGGGAAGGAAGTTCCAAAGCTGTGGGGCAGCAACAAAGAAAGCCTCTCTACGTGCACATGTTGTTTGGACCTAGTGCAGTGGTGGAACACACAAGAAAGCACCCTTGGTTGACCTTAGATATATGAGGATTGCTCCCCTTAATTTCTGCTTTGCTAGACTAAACATACCCTGTTTCTTCGATCTTTCCATATAAGACTTGCTTTCTAAGTCTCTTTCTAGTCTTTGAAAACCAACATGCACATTAACTCTGCTTTAACACCACTTTAACATTGCTTATACATGTTGCAGGACAACATGGGGCAACAATGCAGCAGCTCTACAATTAGCAAAAGAAATGTTAAAGTGGTGTTAAAGCGGAGTTATGTTCATGTCTGTTTTCACCACTTGTCACCGTGCTCTGAACTTGCTGCAGTTTGTCTATATCCTTCTTAAATGTGGCAACCAAAACTGAACACGCTACTTCAGGTAGGCGTGACCAGTGCTGAATAGAATGGAATTATTATTTCCACAGACTTGGAGACAATGCTTCTGTTAATGCAGCCTAAAATTGCATTCACCATTTTTTCAGCCACATCACATTGTTGACTCATGTTCAGCTTGTGATCAACCACCATCCCGAGCTCCTTTCCACATGTGCCGCTGCCAAGCCAATCTTATACGTGTGCATTTTGTTTCTCTCCCCTAAATGAAGAACTTTAGATTTATCCTGGTTGAATTTCAATTTGTGAATTTCATCCCAGATTTCTAACCTATCGTTTTAAAAAATTTTTTTATTCGAGTTCAGTCTTGGCTACTTTGTCCTATTTTGTGTCATCTGCAAACTTATAATGTATTTCCTCCACCCTCTCTTAATTTAACATTGGGCATTTTTACACACACCTTAAAGTTCTGGATTTTTCAGTCTTCTGGGTTTACAAGTCTACAATTAAGTTCCGGATACATTTTTCACACACACACTGCCCTGAGGCAGTTCCTGGATGCATTCTTCACACACACACTGCTCCAAGGCAGTCTAAAGTAGCTGTAGCTGTAGACATGAGAGGCTGCCATGGAAACCAAGTGACCACAGCTGCCTGGAGCAAAGCAGTTTACCAGGAGAAGGTTTTACACACAAAAGTTCTGGGAGAAGTTCTATGCAGAAGTTCAAAGAGCCGGATGTTTAAGATCTGGGTGAGTGATTTAGACACACAGAAAGTTCAGGATGTAACAGCAAACATGCAGAAGAAATGTGTGTCTAAAAACAGCCATTTAGAAGAGAGAATCGTAGTGCCCTTTTCAAAGAATTAGTTTTATAGGAAGTAACACCTGTATGACAAAAATTTACAACTCCAAAAGCTGCCTATTAAAATCTTAATATGGCTGACAGCAACAGGGCACAAGCATGTGCGTAGACACACACCTTTCCTGCTTTATGGTGGGCTGGCAGAACAACGCTCTGTAACCTTGGGTGTTAAGATTCTGAGTAGCAACTGTAATTCAACTGCTGAGAATCTGGTGCAATATGTTGTAAGCCGCCCCGGGCTGCATGGTAGGAGGGGCGGGGTAAAAATTAATTGAAATAAATCAAATAAAATAAAATAAAATAAAATAAATAAAGACAGAAATAGGACCATTAAATCAGCATTATATCTAGGACCAGTTCCATCTGAGAGCCTTAATTGAACTGCCAAAGAGCTGTATGTGGCTCCCAAACCAGAGCCTGGTTTGGGTCCTCGGTCTGGCGGGAGGAAGGGAAACAGCAGCTGCCATTCTCCCGGTCAGTGAGGTTCACCGACCTGTCTGTGTTCAGAAAGCCATCCCACTACCTGCACATCCAGGGTAGGAGGGGCCACAGTAGATGTGTGGCCAACCGGCCCTGCCCCGCCCTGCCCCACCCCCAGCCCACCCCCAGCGCCCTGCCACCACCATAATGGGAAGCCATGGTGGAGCCCAGTCCTGCAGTGGTGATGGTGGGGCCAAACACATGTGTTGTCCTGTTGTGGCCTATGTTGGCCTGCATGGGCAGCCCTTAGATTGGGATGTGTGCTCGGGTTCAACCGGGGGACACATTCTGGGCTAGCCATCCACCTGACCTGGGGCAGTCCAGGGTCAACATCTGGCATCCGGGGAACAGATGTGTGGGTGGTTTCCCAGCCCAGGTGGGCCATAGCAGGTCATAGCAAGCCCGTGTTGCATTTGTTTTCACCCTTGCGGTCAGAATCACAAGTGGGGGTATTCTATTATCCACTTGTATGGAACCTGAATGATAATTTATATAATCTATATGCCTTTGTTGCTTTTAGTGGTCATGGGATTGTATTTCAGTCTGTAAAAGTGTAACATGCGGAAATGTTGGGAACTTGGTATATATTATGCACATATTTTTGCAAGTAAAATTAAAATGAATGTGAGCATTCATAAAACATCAACACAAACAAGACAGAATGCATTGAACAGCAAGGATCATGTTAAAGGTTACTTTTATTTTGATTAAATATTACTATTTTGATAAATAACTTGAAATAATTTTCTAAAGTGCATGGCAAAACTCCTATTTTATTTTACTGGAAAAATTGGTCCTTTGAGCACACATATTTTTTTTAATGCAGAGACACACTGCACTTACAAATTGCCATCCCGCTAAAAGAAAGAAAGAAAGAAAGAAAGAAAGAAAGAAAGAAGAATTCTACCCCTTATGTCAATAACACCTCATCTCCAAATTCAGTCAAGTCATTGAAAGTACTCCCTTCATAGAATGAGTCATCTAGGGTTGATGCCTCTTGAACAATAATAGAAACAGTGCTAAAGATAACTGATTAACAAAGCAGCATAGCAGGTTATGATACTTCTGGTGAAATCAAAGAAATGATTTATCTAGATCACTTGCCATTGGACAGCATGTTTAGTTTTCACTTCTGTCACTGGAGGTCACAAGACGATTAGCACTATGGGTGTTTTCAGAGGAACAGGGAGCCCATCCTCACAGCCACCAATTACCAGCTCTGCCCGG
Organism: Sphenodon punctatus; assembly: GCA_003113815.1. Classification (NCBI taxonomy): domain Eukaryota; kingdom Metazoa; phylum Chordata; class Lepidosauria; order Sphenodontia; family Sphenodontidae; genus Sphenodon; species Sphenodon punctatus. The sequence goes on from QEPC01012435.1 coordinate 5,370,123, forward strand.
GTCCACATCTGATAGACCGGTGGTGTTCCCAGGCCATGGTCCGCCCATGCATCATAAAGTTGCGAGTGCTCCCCCAACAATCTAGGCTGTCACCGGTGAATCCATGGTGCTGAACATGGCAACAGATGAATGGGTGCGGAGGCTCCACATGTACCTCTGGAGCTACTGTTCATCTGTTTACACTCTACATTGTACAGTTCAAAGCTTGGAAAAACAAAATCATTTTAAAAATAATTCTTTAGGAAGTTATAATTATAACCTTGACACTGAAAATGTACACATAAGCATTTGACCTGGGCCTAGAAGTATGGAATGTTATCAATGCAAGGAAAGTTTAATCATCCCTTTTTACCACTTCATAGTATATCCCAGTCTCCACATCTGTCCAGGAAAGAGCTCCTTGCTCACAAAGCATCCCTTGCCATTTCAAAGGTTTTGTGCTGAGACACCAGCCCATCCTGTTCAAAATTTTCAGTTGCTCAATTCATTGGCAATATTCCCAGCTCCTCAAATATCTTAGTCAACAGAATGGAATATTTTCTAAAGGTTGTTTGAGATTTATTGCTGGGATAAAACTCTATACTGGTTTTATGGTAGTTCAGAAAACTTATCCCTCATCTTCTGTCTTGAGGTGGATTCCTACCCCGGGTGCACATTTCTTGCAAAAACTTGCAAGTTAGTGGCTCTCCAACGTTACCCTTTTCGGACGTTGTTACCTGTATCCAGGTACACAATATCGGGAAAGGAAAGTTTGTTACCATTAACCATTTTTTTGGTTTATTTTTTGTTGTTGTTGTTGTTGATGTTGTTTTGTGAATAAAAACTCCTTGGTGCAGCAATCTATCCCAATGTATTTTAACTTGGGGTAGAGTTCTACCCCATTACTTTTGAAGCAATGTACGTGCCAAAGGACTGGGGTAGAAATCTACCCCAAGATCCATTTAATGTTTTTCGCACACAGAAGATGGAGGTTAAAGAAAGCATATGTATGTCCAGCAACCACCGATGGAACTATCACAAATACCGATGAACAATATTTAAGATGCTGTTGAGGGCAGAGCAAGGTAAGTTGTTTGGCAAGGTCTTTTTAGTCATCAAGCACATTTTTTTTTGCCTCAAACTCATCATTACATCTTTATGTAACATATTAAAATGCAACCTACCTTCAAGCAGGGACATCATACAAGGTCAACCTGTAGAAATTACAAAGGACAATCTGACAGTTTATTTAGCATTATAGTCAACAACCAGTGTATGATATATTTTGATGAAACATTTTCTTTGGTTCTCGAAATTGCGGCGGGCCGGAAATGGGCCAAGGGGGCGTGGCTTGGGTGGGGCATGGCTCGAGGGCGTGGCTTGGGGGCGTGGTTTGCGATTGGCAAAGTGCACCAGATTTGGGGCCTAACACAGCTGAGTCCCCAGACTCAGATCCTCAGCAGTCTGGCAGGGAGGTTATGGGGGGCTGGCAGGGGGGAGACTGCCACTGGTGTGGGTACTGACCCTCATTTCAGTGCTCTGGCTCCCCAAATCACACCGTTTTAGTGCTCAATGGCCCCCAACCCAAAATCACTCTGTCCCTTGCTATGCATCCTACAGTAAGGCTTCTTCATTCCTACAGCAGCTGCACTAGTATTCCACAGGC
>QEPC01012435.1:5375579-5387584 GCA_003113815.1 Sphenodon punctatus
ATGTTATAATCAGACATACATTTATTTGTTAATTGCTTATACCACCAAGACCTTTTGTCCAATCCTTCTGAAATTTGGCAAAGATAGTTACTATGGGAAGGGGTATAAACTTAACATGTTTCACCTACATTAGATGTGAGGCAAAGAAGTTACAGCTAAGAATGTATATGTAGAATATTGCAAAATACAATAATGCAACTGCTTCTAAAATCGTATTACTTTATCCAATTGTTTTGATATTTGGTTCACATAATGAGTTCTATTGAAGGTAGAGGCAACCCGAAATTCAGCCACATAGCTTACAAAACAAAAAAGTTACAGCCGATAATGTGTTTTCCATTGAAACCAATGGAAATTCAATTCCGAACTCACCAAACGCATCCGAACAGAACGTTCGAATTCGAGTTCGGTTCGCCCATTCGGTTCGGTTGACCGAACTATTCGAGTTCGGTCCGAACTCCGAACTTCCAAACCGCGTTCGCCCATCCCTATTGATTACAGCACTCTTCAGCCAAGCCCTTCAAACTATTAGTCCCCATTCCATTCCATCCCTGCACTCCATGCCGCTTGGCCACCTTACTCACAGAAATCCCATCTCTGAATGGTGTCGTGTTTTATGCACTGGGCATTTTCAGGAGAGAGGGAGCCTCATTGACTTTTTCAGGATGTTAGGGGTCACCCCCCCCCCCCATCCCTTCACTCTATGTGTTCAGTGCTTCTGTGCTCTGTCATTTCCATGCCTTGGGGATGTTGCATGTGGATTGGGTAGGGGGGCTTACGGACAAAGATTGATGGGCGGAAAGAGGGGATAAAGGTTGGTGTGAGTGGGTGGTTGGTGATGCTACGATTCTAAGAACATTTTCAGACAAGACACTCTCTACCCATTACTCACCCCCCACCCCACCCTCACCACTATACATGTTACAGGGCATCCATAAGGCAACACTGCAGCCCTGCCATGTGTATGGTGGGTGGGTAGTGGGTGGAGAGTGTCTTGTCTGAAAATGCCCTAAGAGATTTTAATGAGTTTTATTGTATTTAATATTTTTAATGTTGTGAGCCACCCTGAGTTTATGGGTTTATCTTGCAAAAGCAAGATGGCAAGACTGAAATTAAAGAAAAAGGCAATGAAATTACATAGGTATTAAATTTGTCTATTCATTTCCCTCCAGTCCAAAACACAGTACAATAGAGCACACAGATGGGGAAAATTGTGCATGTATTGGTGACTGTTGTTAAAATCAATATTGACCTAGGGGTGTAGTTATAATAGCTGCAGCAGGTGTAGCTGCTCTGGCTTCCAAGAGCCTGGGGGACCCACCTGCATGTAGAGTGCAGATACAGGCTGGAATGAAGTGCCCCATCTTCTGCATCAGGGCTCATTCCCACCTAGCTATGCACCTATATCGAGCTGATATATAAAAGGAATGGAATGCAACAGTCATCAATACATGTACATTTGTCTTTCCATCTGTCCTCTATTGTACTATGTTTGGGAGCCCAGGTATGAACTTCAGGCGATCTCCCAGGACCTCTTCTACTGGTTCCAGCATGTCATACTGGACCTCATCCACTGTCTCCCAGCTCCAGGGCACCTCAGCAACAGGTCTCAAGAGTGGAGAGGATAACTCTCCATTAGAGAGAGCCTTCCCTTCCATACCAGAAAAGCTCTCATAGCTCATTTCCTTCCTGGAGACACTCCTTTGAGGCCATCCCACTCTCTTTCCCAGCAGGACTGGTGCAAGGACTTTTGTCACCGTAGGCAAACCCCTGCACATGCACCCCTTGTGCAACCTGTGCACATATTGTGTACCTCACATGCAACCCATACGCATGTTACACACAACTCCATGTGCATACACCTAGTGTACAACATGCACAGCCTGCTTCTCAGGCACTGAGGGGTTGGTAGCCCTGCTCCCCCCTGCCTCCCGATGACCCCCAACCCAGCCTCAGGTTTATCGGCAATGACAGCTGGATTGGAGACAGGAGAGGCACCCTCTTCAAATTGCAGGGGAAGTGGCAGTAACAGCTGGATCAGGAGCAGGAGAGATGGCAGCGGAAGCTAGATCAACAGGGTGGAGCCACCTCTCCCACCCCTCATCCAGTGCTGAGCTTATTGCCAAGGCTGCCTAGGGCAGCAAGTTGAAGGGGGCACCTCTCCTGTACCATCCAGCGCAGAGCTTATTGCCAGTAGCAACATTGGGGCAGCTTGATCTGGAGCAAGAGAGCTGCCTAGGAATGTGTGAACACTGGGGGGTTCTGTGTTTGGCCTGTTCAGGGTTCGTCTCCCTTGAAACTGTTCGGGTTCGGGTTCTTTGGCCAAACCTGTTTGGTTTCACCAAATGTGTTCGGGGGGGTGAAGGGGGAACCCAGTTTTCACTCCCCCCTCCAGGCTGCATGGGTGGAAGGAGCGCTGGGGCTCACCTCCCCTCCTACCCAGCCTGGTAAATTTTATTTATTTATTTATTTATTTTAAAAACCCCACCCCAGGGATCGACCTACCTGGTTGTGCTGTGGCTCTGGCTCTAGGTCCGGTGGTGGCAGTGGGAGTGGGTCCAGCTCTGGTGGTGCTCCGGAGCACTTCAGGCCTCTACTAGGCCGGAGCCTCGGCACCACCAGGTAGGTCGATCCCTGGGGTGGTTTTTGTTTTTGTTTATTTATTTTTTAAATGTACCACACTGGGCAGGGGAGGTGAGGTGAGTCCCGGTGCGCCTTCTGCCCACGCAGCCTGGAGGGGGGAGGGAAAACCGGGTTCCCGCCATCCCCTGCCCCCCGTCCGAATGGGTTCAAAACCCGAACTTTGTTCGGCCAGTTGGGGCGGAGGACAGTTTGGATTTGGGGTGTTTGCGAATGGCCTGAACACCCCAAGTTTGGGCTGAACACTGAACCCCCGAACTCTGTTTGCACACCCCTAGAGTCACCCTCTTCATGATGGTGCCCTAGGCGTCCACCTGAGAAGACTAATGGTAGCACCGGTCCTGCTTCCCAGAGGTTAACTCTGAGGAACTGGTCCCCATGCCCACACTGTGATCCACTGAACTACCAGTAGATTGTGTTTTACCTCTTGATCATCCCTACTTTTAGAATAAATATATTTTCTGAAGATTATAGTTTGCACTGTCTCTCTTCTTCTGTATCAGTCAGAGATAGAGTGTGGTCAGTTGAATACTCAACCTCTGTGTTAATTAATGTGATCCCAGTTTCTTTGAAATGTGTATTCCCTTCACCTGATAAGCTGTTTCCCCCAATACCCCCAACTCATACGTTTGCCCTCTCTATGCTTACCACTACCTTTTGTCGGTGTATCCAGAATGAGACAAGGATTCAAATTTGGGTTTTAATGGCTGCACTCTTTATTTATTTATTTATTCATTTAATATATTTATATCCCGCCCCGCCTGAAAGCAGTTCAGGGTGGCTAACAAATTTCAGTTAAAACAATTTTAAAAATATTAAAACAATCATAAAAATCTTACAATAGAACAGGGAGGACAGAAATTTACAAAAAAGAAATAAGGACGGGTAGGGTGACAAAAAACCATTAACCCACCCTCCCACCCTCCCCAAAGTCCTGGGCAAACAGCCAGGTTTTACAAACTCGCCGGAATGTTAAAAGGCTCAGGGTCAGGTGAGCTTCCTCCAGCAGGGAATTCCAAAGGCGCGGCCCAGCCACCGAGAATACCCTCTCCATTGTGGCCCCCTGCTTAACACGGGGGACTTCTAAGAAGGCACCCCCGGCAGACCAAAGGAGCCGCTCTGGGGCGCGGAGGGCGAGGTGATCCCTGAGGTATGAGGGGCCAAGACCATGAAGGGTCTTATAAATCAACACCAATACCTTGAACCTGGCTCGGCACGCTATTGGTAGCCAGTGCAGAGCCCAGAGCACAGGTGTTATGTGGTTCAAGCAACCTATCTCCAAAAGGAGGTGGGCCACCACATTCTGCACTAGCTGCAGCCTCCAAACCAGGAACAAGGGCAGCCCCACGTAGAGCGCGTTGCAGTAGTCCAGCCTCGAGGTGACGACGGCATGGACGAGGGAGACCAGGTCTGGGCCAGAGACGTACGGACGCAACCTCCACACCAGATACAGCTGGCAGAAGGCAGCCTTCGCCATCCCCTCTTCCTGCTGCTCCAGGCGGACATCCGCGTCCAGCACCACCCCCAGACTCCGGACCTGTTGAGCTACAGGAGGGTGAACCCCCCCAATCAGGGGGACTGGCACCTCCCTCACTCTCCCCACCATCATCACCTCCATCTTATTGGGGTTGATCTTCAGTCTGCTCTGCCGCATCCATTCCGCCATGGTCTCCAAACACTGGTATAGCAATGAGACAGCAGGGTCTGGGTCAGCTGAAAAAGAGAGGTACAGCTGAATATCATCAGCATATTGGTGACAACGCACCCCGAACCCTCTCACAACCTCCCCCAAGAGCTGCATATAAACATTAAATAATAATGGAGACAGAATGGAACCCTGTGGAACACCGCAGGACAAAGCACGGGGGCAAGATGTTTCAGTCCCAGCACTACCCACTGGCTTCTCCCTGAGATGAATGAACGGAACCATTCAAGAACGGTCCCATCCAGCCCCCCTAGGTCATGCAGCTGTCTCAACAACAGCCCATGGTCCACGGTGTCAAAAGCGGTCAAGCGTTCTAGCAGGACAAGAAATGTTGAACGTCCTGCATCCATCTCTCGGCGGAGATCATCAACCAAGGCCACCAACTCCGTCTCAGTGCCATAGCCGGGGCGGAAACCAGATTGAAAAGGATCCAGGAAACCAATGCTATCTAGATGCACCTGGAGCTGGATAGCCACCACCGGTTCAATAACCTTCCCTAAAAGGGGAAGGTTAGAGACAGGTCGGTAGCTGGCAAATGCATCCACATCCAACAATGTTTTTTTCAGCAAGGGATGCACCACAGCCTCCTTGAGGCTGGGTAACAACCTCCCCTGTTGCAATGACGCATTAATCACCCTCTCCAGCACTGTCCCCAACATCTCTCTGGATGCTTTCACCAGCCAGGACGGGCACGGATCAAGTTCACAACAGGTGGCTCTCACAGACTCCAAGACATCCACCGCATTGGCCGTTGTCACTTCCTGAAACTCCCTCCACAAAGATGAACCAGATGGGGCCTCCATCACCTCACGCTCTCTACCTACTTCCTCTAATCCAGCATCAAAGTTGCTCTGAATGCGAGTGATCTTGTCTGAGAAGTANTCGCGCTCTTCCCCTACTGCCCCTAATCCAACGTCAAAGTCGGTCTGAATCCGAGCAATCTTGTCTGCAAAGTAGTTGACAAACTCCTCACAGCAGACCTGGGACAAGTCCCCATCCAGGCAGAGGGAGGCCGGACTAACCAGCCCCCGCACCACTCGAAACAGCTCCGCCAGGCATGATTTCATAGATGCTATGCGGACAGCAAGGAACTCCTTCCTTGCTGTCCTCACAGCCTCAACATAGGACCACAGATGGGCCCTGTGGAGAAGACAGTCGGAGCCAGATCGAGTCCGACGCTAGCGTTGCTCCAGTCTCCTGCCTACTTGCTTCATCCCCCGCAGCCCCTCAGTAAACCAAGGGGCCCTGCGGTGACGAGACAGAGGCAGAGGGCGTCTTGTAGCCACCCTGTCAATGGCCTCCTCCAGCAAGCTGTTCTAATGCTGGACCAGCTCATCAACAGAGTGACCATCCAGGTCCAAGGTTAACTCCCTCAGGACCTCTTGGAACCATTGAGGTTCCATCAGCCTCTGAGGACATTCCTAACTTTATTTGAATTATAATTAGGCTAAGTGGGGTAATTGCCTCTAAGCAATTTGGGTCCAGTACCCTCCACTCGTATAACCATTAACAATATAACTAACAGGACTTGGCCTGGATATGCTCTCCAGTGCCAGCCCAAACAACGTCTCAACTTTCACTCACTGGCCAGAGGCCGTGACTAAAGAGGACAGTGTCCTTTCCAGACTGGAGTAAGGATATGGCACCGAAGGATTGAGAACCATGCTTGTCCCTGACCTCCTTCTGAAAGGAAGCTTTCCCAGGGATGTGACCCTTGTGCTTGCCATGCCCTGCTTTTGCGCCATGTCCCCATCTCTTAAGGAGATGCCTCCAATTGCTATTTGCTTATCTATTTAACCACATACAGTGCTGGACCCCTGCCTTGAAGGGATCGCCGATTCTGCATTTGATGGTCCTGACCCCCACCCAGCCTAATCTAAAAATAAAACTTCCACCAGTTTTGCCCTCAAGATAGCAAAATAAACTTTGTTGCCTTCTGATAACAAGTGTACCCCGTCAGCGCGATAAAGCTCGGGTGACCTGTGGGTAATCCCGTAGTGAAAGATTTGTTTTCCTCCCCTCAAGTCAAGCCATTTTTCCACTTCCCTGTTTATATTTTGCAGAGTTCTATTGACTTTTCCGGGGCTTTCTGCTTTGTCCCAGTTTAATCGTGCTACCAGATCTGTCCAGATAATGGTAGCCCTTGGGAAAAGCTTCTCCACCTGGAAGGTCGGTCTTGATGTTAACTATAATTGCCATCCCCTTCATTCTTGGTATATTGTTCTCTCCCAGATGAATTACCACAAAGTCTGGCAGCTTTCCAGCTGCCACTGCCCGTAGAGTGGGGAGCAGTTGGTGCCAACGCATCCTGCTCTGCCCCATCCAGCAAATCTCTGCTCAGGCAGCAAATCCCAGCTGGGATTCCCAGGGAGTCAGGCCCACAGCCTTCATGGCCCATCACACTAGACTGTGGCCGATGATCCATACAGGACTCTTGCGGTGAAACCTCACGGCACCTGAATGCACAGATGGAATATGAAATGTTAGTGTACTGTACTTATGGTATGCCTGGGAGTGTCACCGCCCTACTCCCCTTATCTCTTGCTCTGGGAGGCCAGCTGCAGCTGCGAAAAACACTGCCCCTATACGGAAAGAGTGTGACCTGTACTCAGAGCAAGGGAGGCCGAGATAGCTCAAAGCCCTCCGTAGAACCACTGTAAACTGGTATCGGGTCACAGGGGGGGGGGCGTGTGCATGCCTGAAAAAGGCCCCAGGTAATGGAGGGAGGGCCCTACAATATTCCTCTACCACCTGGATAATGCATAGTTCAGGAGAGCCGGCCCTGTGCAGCGTTATCACATGTCCTCTGCCCTGATGATCCATTTTGGACCACCTCAGGTGCAGGCGGAGTGTCTCGCCACCCAGCCTTACGTCATCAACGGAAAGGGTTCTCCCTGTGCAATCCTGCCCGGACTCGGGTACAATCTCACTAACCCAGAAGGCTCCAAAAAAGGCTACCTTGAAAGCTGTTGCAAACAATAATGCTTCAAAGGAATTAAAACACACATGGTTAAGGGCAACATTTATTCTAAGGAGGAGGGAAGGTGTGATATGGGCCCTGGTGTCCTGCTCCCTGGCCTGCTCTCCTGACCAGCTCTCTAGCATTCTCCTGCTGAAAAAAACCTGATCAGGTGGGAGGGAACCTGCTAAACCACTCATGAACCCCAGTGATGACAACTTGCTCGCGATGGTCCCTACTGCCATGCCGCGATGCCTCAAGGCCAGGGAGAACTGCAGCTTCTGTGCTTGGGGGATGGGGAAGCCCAGCCCCCAGCCCCGTTCTGCTCAAAATTATTGAAATTCCCCGAAGGCCCTCATATACACTGCCCGGGTTCGAGCTGCCAAGGATCCTTGTATGATGTTGTACTTCTAACAGCTCTAGGATCCAACGCTCCACAGTGCTGGAGGCAGGGGCTCCTGCGACAATCTGGCTCCCGGGGCCAAGGAGCAGAAACGCTCCATCTGGAAGTGAGAGAGAGCATTGGCTATTCTGTTAGTAATGCCAGGTACATGCCTGGCAACAAACAGAATGGTATGCCATCACTTTACAAGCAAAATTAAGGCTCCCTACCAAGGACTGTAGTTCCCACACCGTGATCGTTACAGCGGCCGAACATTTGGCTATTTTGTCCCGCAACGTGTCCAGCTTATCATTCGGGAGATGGGAGAGGGCCCTGACTGTGTCAAGTTTTATTCCGAGAAAAGTAAGAGTGGTGGCCAGCCCCTCCATTTTTTCTGGTGCCAAAGGAATCCTCAATTCATCTGCAACCCTTTGGAAGGTTTCCTTAAGACCCATGCACTCTCCTTTCCCTGCCCTGCCGATGAAAAGGAAATTGTCGAGATATTTCGTAAGTTCCCCTCCTCTTGCCTGCCTCCAGACCACCCATTCGAACATAGAACTAAAACTCTCAAATGCGGAGGATGAGATTGAGCAGCCCATAGGCATGGCTCATCAAAATAATATTGCCCCATAAAATGAAAACCCAGGAGGTGAAATCTCTCCAGGTGAACCGGCAGCAGTCGGAAGGCAGGTTTGATGTCACCCTTGGCCAGAAACATGTTTGGGCTGTCACCTTTTACCAATTGTACCGCCTTGTCGAATGAGTTGTAGTGGACAGCTGTAAGTTCCTTCGGGATGGCATCATTTACTGCTCCTCCTCAGGAGTGGGATAGGTGATGGATCAGACAGAATTCCCTGGGGGCTTTCTTTGGCACCTTCCCTAGGGGGGAGACCACCATGCCCACAGTCGGCGGGACCTGGTACGTCCCAGCCACTCTGCCCTCCCACAATTCTTTATCCAACTTTTCTTGGACAGCTGGTTCCCATTCTAATTACTGATTTAAGATTTGGAGCAGGTTTAAAATGCTGTATGTCCACCACTGATATCTGGAACCCCTCACAAAACCCATTTACTATATATGCCACCTCCTCCTTGTCTGGGTGTCCTTCTAATGCCCTTTTCAACCTTTCTACTTTAACTGGAGTTGGAGCCCTTTCCCTGACTGCCCCCTGAGGTTTCTCATTGGTTACCTCTACCTTGGGACCCGTTTGGCTCTTTCTCTTTGACCACGACTGCCTCCCCTTGTTTCATGCAGTTGTGGTGTGGTACCCCATGGTACAGGCATGTCAATTTACATCAGTTGCAGCTACATATCCCTGTGCAGGCAAATTCCCAATATTGGGCACCCCCTGTCCTCTGGGCCTTGCGGCCCTCGCTCCAAAAGGGGTCATTAGCGGGGGTCACCCCTCCCTTGGTCAGCACATGGCCACTGTTGGGCATGAACATCCCACCTCAACCCTGGTGTGTAGGATGCCCTATGCCGAAACGCCTCATCGTATCTGAGTCAGGCCGCAGGGGGATGCACAATGGACAATGTCTGCGTATTTCATGAGTGCGTAAGCCCTGTCTGGATATGCTTGCACTATCACCCCTTCATAAATTGAAAAGATTATGGTCCAATTCACCCTATTCCTATTGGTCTTGTGTCGGCAAAAGCACTCCTTGACCTTCTTATCCTCCCTGTCATTCGGGTCAGGGATAGGGTCCGTGAATAGGAGGGTGAATATATCTATGTATTCACCCCACCATATCTTCTCCCTCGTGGACTTCAGCAAATGATTGCCTAACAGGGCCGAGACATCCGTGTATGCGCCCCCTCATTGGAGGGAGGGGGCGTTCCCCCATATGTATATATCCTGGTTGACCCAGAGGTTGAGCCCATACCTGGAGGGCCTGAGCCCCATGGGAGTCCTCCCAACCACCCTGGTGGACGTGTGCGCCCCGTTGTCCTGGTGGCATCCCAAACCCAGGGGCCCCCCCGATGGGAGGGACTCCTAGCTCTGTGGCTGGTACCCAGGCCCCGTTCCACCACAATCGTGGTGTCTCACTTCCTACATCCGATGGGGGCACATAAACTGCTGCACCCCCGGTCACACTTTCCAATTGTGCACTACTCCCTCGCTGCCCTTCGTGGGTAGCTGGCAGAGGCCTGGCCACCCACAGGGGGACCATGCCTACCACCCATGTGATTTTATACTTTGAGGGCTGCGCAGGCCCGGGCGGGTATCCTGCCATCCCTGGTTCTGACGTATCTGTGTAAACTGGTGCTGGGGGTTGCGGATCTGGGGGTGGTGGTGGGGGTTGGTAATCCTCGGCCATGGCCTGTAGTCTGTGCTCCAATGCCTCGATTCTCTTGAGCATCTCATGGTCCTCCTGTTTTCATTGTTTCCCACCTCCATCTCTCGCCCTTTGTGCTGGTGGGGCTTTGTTTTTGAGAGTAGGAGAAGGCGCCCCCCTCTGCCCAGATATCCAGCGGGTGGGAGCCTGTGGGGGCAGGGACAGGCCCAGGTGCCAGTAGTGCCCCTTCCTGGAGCCCTACCCCACCCTGCCCCGCCCTCCACCCCACTGCCGGCCAGCTCCGGGGGCTGCTGCCACCCAGTATGCACAGAGGAAGGGGACAAGGCCCCATAATGGTACCTGGGCAGGGGCACAATCATCCTGCCACCCCATCAGGGAAGGGGCACTGGGGCCTCAAGTGAGCCTGCCGCGTAAGGTGCAGGGGTGGGAGGTGGGTTGTCTGGGGTTCCCAACATAGGTCGAGGCATGTCAGAGGTCCAGTGCCCCCCCAGAGTGGTGGTCCCTGGCTCTTCAAGAGCAAGACACCTGCTCTGGCAAAGGGTCAAGCACCACTTGTGCTATCCTTGAAGAGTGCCCTGCCTGAGCAGCGGTCATCTGCTCCATAAGGGCCTTGCAGCCTGCCAGCTGCTCTTGCAGGGACAGTAGGACAACTCCTCCCCCACCATCCCTTGGTGAGACACGGCGTGCTTCACACCCCAGCACCTCCTCTGGGCTGGGTGTAGACGTAGGCAGGGGTTGCACAGGCCGCGGTACTGGCCTGGTGCGGCTCTTTTGCCTAGTCCTCCCCATTTGTGGGGAAGCTAATGTGCCAGCCCCCCCTGCTCCCTTTTCCCACCCACCAGGTGAATCCATGCCTTTCACAGACACACACCAATAAAAGGGTCTGTGTGCAAGCATAGAGACTCACCCCCATGAGAGGAAGATGGGGGGCAGTCCAATGAGGGAGGGAATACTTCCTTCCGTGAGCCCACACTTCCCAGGGAGAGGAGCCTCAGGCAACTCTGGCCTCTCACTCTTCTCTGGGCAAAGATCACGCCATGGCGAAATGCGGCTTGTAGCTCCTGGCTCCCACGCTGAATGAAGAGGGAGCTGACCGGCTGATGTTGATGCTCCTCCCCTTTTTGGGAGGGCCTTCCTCACCATGCCTCTGGGTTGGCTAAGAAGCCCATTGCCAGGGGCAACCTGAGCCGGGTCCGGCTACCCTTCCTGCCGGCCCAGGAGCCCTGCTGGAGCTCCTGCTGCACCAACTTTGCCGCTGGCTGCCATTGCTGGCAGGCCAAGGGCTATTGTCTCTTGGTCTCCTATACCAATAAATAATTTTACAGCTGTTTTTAAATGTGTGGTTCATTTCTGTCTCACTTTACCCCTTTCCTATCTGCTATCCTGTCTTATCCATTTCATGCCCCTTCATATACACCTGCCCTACATTTTTTCAGTTTACATATTTCTACTGACTACGCTACATGCCTGAGGAGGGTCCCTGTGTGGCCCGAAGTCTTGCTTATTTCCACCAACAATAGTTGGTCCAGTTAAAGATATCATTCGATCCACTTTATCTCTCTATATCAGTCAGTGAGGCAGATACTAGCACTGGGCCATTAAGTTTCTTGCAGTATGAAAGACACGCAGACCTGTCAGTTTACTGGGTTTGTGCCTTATTGCTTTGTTACTTCTTGATTAGCATTCAGCACTACGGGTCCAGTGTGATCAATAGCTGATTCTTCTGTGATAAAATATGAATGGTATTTTAGTGTCTATATTACAGACACAGGTGTTGGTATCTGATGAGAAATTCAATGTAGTTTATAAGAAGGAAAATTAGGATCGCCTATGTACTTAATGTAAACACTGAGGGCATTATTCTCTTGTTCATATTTGCAGTCAAATGTCCGTATTGGAATGGATGTCAGCAGACATTAGGGATGGGCGAACGCGGTTCGGTAGTTCGGTGTTCGGCCCGAACTCGGCCTGTTCAGACAACCGAACACGAACACGAACACGAACGCACCGAACGGACCGAA